>JXOV01008336.1:0-19782 GCA_001014945.1 Clogmia albipunctata | reverse complement strand
TATTATGTGGGGAGAAGTCGGTGAAATGAACTCAATCCGCGATATGCTGTACAAAACTGAGAAGGAAGACTACATCAAATTGGCAAAAAGACTGACAATCGAAGCCGATACGAGTGAACGTCTTAAAAAGATTCCAACCGGAAAATATGGCAAATTGGTCAAGGTAGTTGTTTTTAAAAATCATCTTAGTAAATTTACACTTTATAATTCATTCTTTTCGAAATTGCTATTTTAGCACTTTCTAAAGAAAGGCATTTGTTAAAAATGTCAAAACATATTTTTGGTTAAATATCCATAAAAATAGCCTGTGAATATTTATTTCAAAGGATCTCGCTTTAGGTACTCTCCAATAAATATGTCACCGATACGGAAACGTTTTCGAATCTTACTGGAGATCTCCGACTGATGAAACAGTGTGTCTTTAACTACTATTCAGTTTTCGCTTTCCAAAAACGGTCACCCTTCACTGTTTATATTTCCAAACAAATTTCAAAGTATATTGAAGCAGGAATCGCACAATACTGGTTCGGACAAATGACCATCTTATATGGAAAGTCGTATATGTCTGCCCTATTCGACAGTCAAACGGACAGGATTCATAAGGAGCCAACACCACTCAAGATGGCAAATGTGGTTGGTGCATTCTATTTACTTGGAATTGGATTAGGAGTTGCCTATTTGGTTTTCATTGGAGAATTAGTGTACAAGCACAAAAGTTATGGGAAGTAACTTAAATTGCTCTTTAGATTTTGAAAGACCTTTCAATTTTTTTTAGTTTAAAAAGTACAAAAAGATATTATTATGTTATTTTATTTAGCCAAGAATATGTATTTTATAAGAAATTGTATTATTGTTGCAATTATAATGATATATCAAGTTCTTACATTGCTTAGTAATAGAGCTGCAAACGTGCAAATTCGTCAGTCCGCCAGGACTTCTTTCTACACAGTCGGCAGACCTTAGGTCGCGGTGCAATTTCACCCTACAGACAACAACAACAACAGTCCTCTCAATATGGAATGTTGTTTGTTTTGGATGTCGGCAGCTGAAAGATGGGTCTATAACCCCATTTGTGTAATTGGTAACTGCATCTGCCTGTTCGAAGCCTGCTTCAAGAAAATATTCCTGGGCAGGTCAAAGCCAGGCCCTCCTCAGAAGAAATTATAAAAAATGTATAAACAGAAATGCAAATATTATGCTAAAATACTTTTTCGTTTAGGATTTTGAAATTTTTGGGGGACTCTAAATATCTTTGAGAAATACTGAGAATATTGAGAGATTTTTCGATGACATAATTTTTGGCAAACCAAATATGTACACTACTTATTTAAGGCTTAGTTATATATTATAAATGTAAATGTCTTTTAAAAAATGTAATAAACTATAAATTTTCCCGTGGATGTTCTATTTTTTAGGATATAAATATTTATTTATCAATTGATTGTAAAGATTATATAAAAAAGTTTGCAATTGAATATTGTTTTGAAATTACAAACGTAAGGAATATTTAATAATGTTTACCTTAAACAAATCTACATAATTTCAATTTGAATGCTTTTCAACCGTATTTAAAATAATCAAATATTTTATGTTGGTTAATTAGCATTATTAAATCCGAAAGAGTTTCTAACTTTTACATAATCTTTATTTGTCGGTTCTTTTTTATAAATATAACTATGGTAGTTATTGCTTCATAAATTTCAATCATATTCTAAAGTATAATATATTGTAATATATTATTGAACATCGATGTTGTTTGTGAAGAGAAGTGATTAATTGTAATTACCATTTTAGATAATCTTATCTGATGATTTTCTTAATGTATTAAACTTCTACAAAAACTTAGATTCATTTTAATTTGGGAAAAATCTCTAATTATACAATTTACGGTCTACAGAAATAGTATAAACATGGAAGTTTTAAAAATGTATATAATTCATAAATGAGAATACACTATAAAACGAAGTACATATGCATATACTTCAATATACATACAATCAGACATACATTTCATATTCTCTGTGGCTCTGCGCGGAAAAATGATGCAAACTGTGGCAGTATTAAACCACAGACAGCAGAGTACCGGTTTGCTCATTTTCAACCAAATTTTGTTTATAAAAGTAATTTCTCATTAACATTTTAATTGAAAATTAAGCAGAGATTACCTCAGGCGTGCCAGATATGTCTATTTGCTTAAATAAAAGGTGGTGGTGGTGATGGCGAGAGAAGAGGAGTGGTGGAGAGGAGAGAGACCGGGGTGGCGGTAATTATTTGCTTTAAAACACAAACGGAATTTGTTTGATAACAAAGAGATTCCACATAGACAAGAATAGATGTTTATCAAGTTAATTGATTGTGGTTATGCTTGGAGCAGTGTTAAGTTCTATCCTTTCTGCGGTAAATAATACCATGTTAATACCAAGGTGCTGACACCCTTGAAACCATCCATATAAATCATGGCCAATAAAATTTAAATATTAAACTTCAACCACGGAAAATTTGATGATATTTTCAATATTAAATGTCCACGTTTCCACTATGTTGTTCAATGTAATATTAGCTCCCAATTTCGGAAATTTTTCATTGAAAATGAATAATTATTTCTACACTCAATAATAATATTCATAATCAAAAATTACTTTTCAAAAAAAATTATAATATTTTCTACACAGGTAAAACGGCGTTGTCAAAAAATTACAGCCATTTTACAATTGCAAAAGGCATTTTCTGGAAGTTTAGATAAAACATTTAAATAAAAATTGTTAAAGATAATTAAGAATATACACAATTATATTAGTTCACGTAGTAAATGGAGTACTTTTCTAGGCGACCGCAAAAGGTAGTCCCATGAATGGCAGTAATGGAACGATTGGTACCATTACCAAGAAGTTGCGTTCTACTTTTTATTCAATTACAGGGTTGAGCTTTAGAGCCACACTCGGGAGCTATAGCTCACAAAAATACAAGGAGCTTCTCTATAATCGATTTTTGGTCTTACGACGTCGATTATTAACCTCCCTACCGTGGCTTGTCTCCATCATTCGTCCAGTGTTGGAAATATTCCGGATCGAGGTATGGCGAGCGATGGTTAATCCATGTTGGGTTGTGCAGATCACTCGCCATGGGAGCAGAGAAGAGAGGTTGGAGATCCCAAGAGATAAAAAGGGCGGAGGACGATAATTACCAGTGACGATGGAGACGGGCCATGAGGGCCACAAGAGCTTTTGGCTCCCAAGGAAAGAAGTTGTTTGATTGACGACTATGTACAGAAAGAGATGGACAAGGAAATTGGATGCTGGGAGTTGCTTCTCAGGTCCTGGTACTGTGGCGGGAAATAGGATCACTACAGAGGTTTAGTAACATAGTAACTAGATAAGCGAATAAAAATTAATATTTATATTTAAATTTGTGTTTCAATTGTTATATTTCAATACCTATAGCCTCAAAAATAAAACTTTAAATAATTTATTTTTCAAAGTCATTTAAATCTCAATTTGTTGTTTTAATTGAATTGTATTATTTATTGTACAGTTAGCTTTAGTGAATAGTGACCGGTTTGTTATCATATATTGTGAATTATTGACGTAATTATTATTTTTGGATTTTTGGTATTATTATTATTAGATTTTGTTCTACCAACTCAGAAATGTCTAGGTGAGGGTTTCCGGCGGCGAAGGAGAATTCGGTTTATTACATTTCTATTGGCATTCTATTGGATCCTGCATTGTCTTCTTATTATTATAAGCGACGAAACTAACGGTTTTCACGATATCGCTCTAAATTTCAAACAGTCATTGTGGCTTTAATACTTGCTCTATTTTAATTTTGAAAATTTCTATAGCGGAAAACATACAGATTTCATAGACATGCAATTTTATTATCTAATTATAATAGTTTATTGGGAAATTGGATTTATGAATGGGCGTTTCGTCGCATATCAGTAAATTTCGTCAAGAACCATAAAAACTGAAATTGCGTTTTTACCAAGCGAAATTGCATACAACAAGTTATTTCATTATACTGATTAAAAACAATTTAATATTTATACCTTAACATATTGGAAATACCTCTTGGGATGGCTAAAAAAGGCGTATAGTAAAGCAATTTTTTTTACCGTAATATTTTAATTAAATTAATTTAATTTTATTGTGTTTAATTTAAAAAATTATTACAATCTGTAAGTGCCTAAATAACAGGAAAAACATTTTTCTAACGAAATTCATATCCCGTAATAGTATAACAAGACTAAATGGCAACATTTCAATTATGCTTTGTAACATATAAATACATATGAACATAAAATATACTCGGCTATTGAATTGTCTATTACAAACAAATGATCCGTTAATAACCCACATAATTCGGACGGACTCATCTCAATGATACAATCTACGAGAGTATAATCCACTTCTGTGTATTATCTGATATGTGCGTATATTATGAGTACAGCGTTAATATAATTAAACGGGCTATTGAAACCTTCACCACCAACTGGAATTGGCAAATAACGAAGAGTGGTGTTTTCGACAAAATCACTTGCGCCCTGCCATTCTGATTGATAGATTATAATCAAAATGAGCGAATTTATATTGCTGTTCTTAATTAATCTGAACTGCTATTGAGTGTAATGGCGGCTTGGTTCATTAATAACAATATTCGCTTGAGTTGTTTGGGAACAAATTATCACTTCATTCTATATATTCTTAATAAAGAGAAATTATTTATTTATCGAAACAAGTTCTTTTTATCTATGTTGATTATTAATCTATAGATTCATGTTTCGGAACCATATTAATAATTTGACCTTGACTTTACTTTCAATTAAATTATTAAATTTAAAATGAAATTTTAGAAATTTAAATAATTGTTTGCCTACCAAAATGAGATTGAAGGGAATTAAATAAATTTAATTACATTGATTTATACACAACAAATAGTTATTTATTCAACAATGTGGATAGGGTTAAACATTATTTAACACTTTAAAGTCACAATTGTATCATTTGCTTTAAAAAAGCCCTTATGTTTGATAATGTTTATAATCCGAGCTTTATACAAGATTTTGTGCATTTTCAAATATTATAATAATTAACAAACGATTTGAACAAAACATCATTTTAAATAAAGTCAAATTTAAAATTTAGTTTCCCTGTCACATTCTTTCAGAACGAAAAAATACTAATAACCTATCTATAACTGGCCTTTAACTATTTTTATTAGTAATATTTTCCCTCTAAATTCCTGTAAAGAACACGGGGAACCGTGAATAAATTGACGTTTACTGCCCACGCGACCGATATTTAGTAAGGAAGAGGCGATGGTGAGGGCTTTAACTATAGGTAGTTCAGTTCAACTCAAACCTGATTTTAATTTTAATCTCTCTATAATTCAAAGTTATCACGAGTTACTTACAAAATGATAACCATTGACATACCATTTGATATTTTATGCAACTTGTTAGTTCAAAGTATTTTAAGAGTCAATTGTTGACTGTTCTACAATTACAATCAATAGTAATTATCTATTTATATACCAATTGAAATAAAATAAATTTTGCACAACGAAATTCACAGTTTATTATTCTTATTGTTTTATCGATAGACATGTACATATTTCTATTAAAATCATAAAATTAAATATGTTTTCCATTATGAATAAGAGAACCTTTTGAAAAATTTCTTCTAATATTAGATATTGCATAAACTACACAATAATTATTACAGTGAATTTTATATCTTTCAAACTATTAAAAAAATTTTTGTAGAAATTATCGAAACCTAAAAATAATTTGAATTATTTCACATTATTTTTGTTCCAGCACAATTGTTCTCCGATGAAAGCCAATAAGGCAGCTCCTAGTCCAACTCCAAGTAAATAGAATGCACCAACTACATTTGCCATCTTGAGCGGTGTTGGCTCCTTATGAATCTTGTCAGTGTGACTGTCGAATAGGGCAGCCATATATGACTTTCCATATAAAATGGTCATTTGACCGAACCAGTATTGTGTGATTCCTGCTTCAATATACTTTGAAATTTTTTCGGAAACAAAAACAGTGTAGGGTGATCGTTTTTGGAAAGCAAAAACTGAATAGTAGTTAAAGACACACTGCTTCATCAGTCGGAGATCTCCAGTAAGATTCGAAAACGTTTCTGTATCAGTGACATAGTTATTGGAGAGAACCTAGAGCAAAAAGGCTTTACAATAAACATAAATTAGTTGATATGAATGATTTTTGAACCAAAAATATTATTTTCACGATTTTGACAAATGCTTTCGATTACAGTGTGTTTCAATAAAAATTCTGTTTCTAAAGCTAATGTGAAAAAATACTACAAGCAATATAAGAATACACTTCCGTGATCAAAAAAGGGCATTTCTAAATGATTATCTAAAATAATCTTTAATGATTATCTAAATACCTTGACCAATTTGCCATATTTTCCGGTTGGAATCTTTTTAAGACGTTCACTCGTATCGGCTTCAATCATCAGTCTATTTGCCAATTGGATGTAATCCTCATTCTCAGTTTTGTACAGCTCATCGCGGATTGCGTTCATTTCACCGACTTCTCCCCACATAATATTCTGTTCATTGAATTCTTTTAAAGTGTCGATAGGTGTTGTATATCTGGGACTGGTCATAAAAGAGGTATATTTCGTTGTGTAGGCCGCTCCCAATAACAAACAAAGTATAGTCCAGCTCATGATTAAAATCTGAATAGGGATCTTCTTGATGATATTGGGCAATCCATGAGATGAAGCGATGCTAACTATATCCAAGAAAGCTGTGCCCAGAACATATAACTCGCTAGAGATGGACCTTTTCTCGACAAAGAACTGCAGATTTGATTTGAACTTGACCATCACCTGAATCATGTAATAATACAACAGGGCATTCACTCCTAGGCAGACTAAAAAGAAGATCCACACTGAATTACTGAGCGGCAAATAAATGTAAGATGCCTGATTTATGATAGTCGGTTTAGGTACTAAAAACGTTGCACATTGGGAACCAAAATATGACGACATATCGTGTTGGATGTAATGATCTTCTGTCATCCATACAGAGCACATTGCTATGTTCGATGTGTAATTTAGAACATCACTTATCACTTTACTCCAGGGATCAGTGATAGTTTCTGAAAAATCTCGATTTGTTATACGCACATTCCAGCCCTGGGTGAGTTCACGAATGAATCGAAATTCTGCACCATCGTAACTAAAAAAAAGTAATTATTTTATGTCAATAATGCGATGCACAATTATTTGTGCCAAGGAGATTGTGAGAAAGTCATCTTAAAAATTTAGATATTGAATTTACATTGATACACAACTAAAGTCAATAGTAATTGATTGTCCACAAGACTTAACAACTACCATTTTGTATTTGCTCTCAAAAATGGAAACTGCGAATAATGGAAGAAAAGGTGATCTTTTTCTCTAGGTCAAATAACGTTTTTTTTAAATTCAAATTAATTCATTAATTGTAGATTGTTATTTGTTTAACATAATACCAGTAACAATGCAAATAATTATTAATTTATTTATTTTGTTAGTTAATCCTTTGCCTCAGTAACCATCGATCGATAAATAATTTATAACATTTGGTATAATTTCTGTTTTTTTTTTATTTTTTCGTAGTAGTGTGCGAAGACTCCCAACAGTTTGGTCTTGTTTGAGTTTATTAATACAAGCCAATGAATAATATAATTAATTATAGTTGTATATATAGGATATAATTTAGATTTAGATTCGAATAGGACTTCAATATTCAATTTATTCTTTATTAACAAAAATTAAACAGCCATATTTCTTCCCATAATTAAATTCTAAATCAACGATTATTATTTCCATTCCATTCCCAAAATAATGTTATGCGGGCAACTGTGGATGTTCAAAATAATAAATTTATTGGGGTCATGAATGAAAGTGCAAAGATTGATGCATAAGTATTAAAATAAACAATTTTTTCAATTATAATTTCTCACCTGTTCATAGTATTTCTGTTATCTAATTTGATGACAAAAGGAGGACAATCGAACAGGCTGATATTAAGTTCATTTTTACCATAGTGAGTATCAAATAGAGGATGAAAAACCACAGATCTATATGATGTTAACTGTCTTTGTAGTTCTCTCGCAGTTCGATAGGATACTACAGAGGACGTCATTACATCGTGAGCTTCAAAAGTGCCATTACCAAAAATCTTGATCCAATAACAACGATAAGCACTGAGGAAAATCTCTCGAATATGGGTCGCACTGAAAACATCAGTAAAATTTGCAACTTGTTGGCTGTAAAAGACAATCCTTGTAAGTGGATTAAATTTATTATTGAATGACTGGTAAGCCAAAGCGGTCCTCAGAGTCTTCCAACTATCTGCCACAATAATGATCTTGTCACAGAAAAACTTTTCTTGAAATCGATAGACAAAGCCGCCAAATATTTGGTCAAGGCTCACAGATATGATTTTTGTATTTTGGAAAAGAAATTTGCAATCAATGAACTCTGAAGAAAGGAAAATGCACTCATCGCTGGGATACACAATTTCTGTGATGACTGTCTGTATATCTGTACAGGTCATTTTATGCTGTTCCTCCTCCATTATATTGTCAATGAGTCCACCTCCAAACACTTTGGTCATCATTCCAAAAATAAACAGAATGAAAAACAACATTTTTACAAAAGCGACCAACTCTTTTGGTTGCTTAAACTGGAATGAAAATTAATTAATTGAACCATCACATTATCTTCAATTTATCGATTGCTCAGTTGATGGCAAACAAAAATTATTAAATCAATTATTTTTATAGTATTTACTTAAAATAAAACGTTACCAGTTCTGTTTATATCTAATCCGATTCAATTGTAATTTATTGGATTTTAAATCAATGTTCCCATTCTGTGTAATTAATTGTTTCAAAATCAGTAAATAGCATTAGGAAAATAAGTTGAGCTATTTATAAAGATCTGGTCGTGTGCAACACGCCTATTGAACGCGTGTCACATAACTAGGAAGAGTCAGAGCGGCGGATGGGGAGCTTTCGACTGCCTAAGAAAAATCTGGAATTCAAAGACAATCAAAGATCGGTGGTACCCAGTTTGAGGAGAGAAATAGAGGAGTCAAGTCATATTCCGCAGGAAACAAGTACGCGTGAATGACCAAAGTTATCTTCGGTCTTGGAAGATGTATTCAAAAGGAAATAGAAATGTTGTCGACGTTAATCAGGATGGTGAACCTTCGGCGTTAAGTATTGCTTATACTATTTCTCCCGAAGAGTGAGTATAAGACAGGTGAGTAATTTTAATCAAAACTTGTCACGTTGCCGATATCCAAAAGTATAATTAGTATTCCTGACCCCTTCCCCTAATTAATCGATTTGAGTTGATTTTCAAATGAATGAGTTAGGAATTACACCGGAAAAGGTTCTTCAGGATAGAACATAAAAGGAGCTGCTCTATAAACAACACGTATGCCCTGTCTCCCCGGTCGGAGATGATAGTCTTAAAGTCCTTTCTTTACAGTGACCCAAGTTAATTCTTTGATAATGATTTAGAAAATTGGTGAAATGATAGATATTCCAATTTTCAATGTCAGTTCTCGAAGCCTCAATGGATATTTTTGACAAATAGTTGATAGATGAAACTAAATGAAATCAAGAAATGAGTAACGCGGGTGGTCGAAACAGCAGTTGTTTGCATTTTCTATTTATCGAGAACACTGGAAAATTAATTGAATCTCCGAATAAATAAAATAATATTTAATTAAATTTTCTTACACAGTTGTTACTCTTAATCTTTCTCTT
Source organism: Clogmia albipunctata (assembly GCA_001014945.1). Taxonomy (NCBI): domain Eukaryota; kingdom Metazoa; phylum Arthropoda; class Insecta; order Diptera; family Psychodidae; genus Clogmia; species Clogmia albipunctata. Next base: position 9,974 of record JXOV01008336.1, on the reverse strand, counting down.
CATAGTTTGATGCTGGTTTTGGGGCCAAATTTTCTTAAGTAGGATGAAAGATAGCTTCGATATTTGTAAATATTTGGCTCATAGTTTTAGCCAATTGTATTCGCTTATAAAATTCCTGAAGACCATATTTGCTAACAAGAATTAGTTTTATAATTCGTTTTTTTTTATTTGGTTAATTTCTAGCTGTTTTATTCATAATTAGTATCTATAGTTCTAAATAACATTTAATTGCAAATTAAATATTATAATAATACTCACAATTCCCAATGAATACGATGTTCTTATACACATAACTCAAGTGTATTGTACCTATTTTTAGTAAATTCTTTTTGCTCTTTTCGCTTAATAAAATTTTTATACGTAAAACAAGTTTGTTTTGCACATATTCTTTTGATTTTTATTTACCTTGTAGAATTTTATTCACTTTTTCATTGTGGACCAGGAAGTTTTGTGGCAAGATCATCTGCAGGAAAATGATCAAATCCTTTGTCGAGAATGTTGAAAAATTTCGACCTTGCTATAATAATGATATTCCTAATAGCAATATGCCAGGTTACCTTTACTATAAACATCTTTTGGTCGCAAGAACTACACAATTAAAATTAAGTGTATTACATATTAGTGCAGAACAATGTATTAAAATGAATATACGTATGTACATTTAGTAGTTTTTCAAAATTATATTAAATTTTTTTTAACAATGTGGAAAAACCGGGTGGGGGTGTTATCATGTGGGCATCAATAAGTCCTTAGAAAAGGGTATGAAAATAATTTTTTTGGTTTATTTCTATTTATTTCACTTAAATCTTATTATTTATTTTAAACTAAATTGTGCAGCGATTTCAAAGCTTTGTACAAGTTTTACATGAACAGCATAATTTTAAATTTTTGTCAAAATCGCAATAAGTCTCAAGGCATAGAACACGATTTGAATAATGTATAATGATTTAGACTCCTTAAACTTTTCAATTGTTATTTCCATTTTTTATATTAATATAATAAAACTTCCACAGTAATATTACAAGTTTATTCCATAAAAGTTTGTTATTTATAGACATTTATAATTTTCTTTAGCATCTTTTTTTAAAGTATAAATCATTTGTTTCACAATTTCAAAACAAAACGAAAAAATTAAATATAAGGTAATGCTTTTAAAAAATCTTGATGAACTACCACCCTTTCATATAATTAAAAATATTATTCAGGTTAACGAAAAAAATACCAAGCCTATATAAAAAATTTTCTTATCCATTGACATTAAATATTTATCCATTGCCAAAAATATTTATTCATTGCCAAAAATATTTCGCAAATTTCATTTTATTTTTTTCTTCTTCTTCTAAACATTGACAAAGCTACAATAATTTTCAAACCTACCAATCCTTCAATCTATTACAATAAGTTTTGTTAACTCTCAATATGATTATCCAATAAATGATTTGAGTTATTTTCTATTTCTTTTGTATTTGTACAATTGTTCTCCAATGAAAGCCAATAAGGCAGCTCCTAGTCCAACTCCAAGTAAATAGAATGCACCAACCACATTTGCCATCTTCAGCGGTGTTGGCTCCTTATGGATCTTGGCCATGTGACTGTCGAATAGGGCAGACATGTATAACTTTCCATACAAGATGGTCATTTGTCCGAACCAGAATTGTGTGATTCCCGCCTCAATATACTTAGAAATTTCATTGGAAATAAAAAATGTGTAAGGCGACCGTTTTTGGAAAGCGAAAACTGAAAAGTAGTTAAAGACACACTGCTTCATCAGCCTTAGATCTACAGTAAGATTCGAAAATGTTTCCGTATCGGTGACATATTGATTGGAGAGTACCTATAATAAAAATATTATAATAAAGATTTTTAAATAGATAAAAGTAATGAGAATAAACTGTTAATAAAAACAAAATGTAAGAAAGACGAAACGTTTATAAAACAATACACAATTTTAAATTCTTAAATTCTCTCCATTAAAATTTATAACCGATTTAATATGAAATATTTTCTAAACTTCAGTTTGTTTTCTAAATATTGACAATAATAAAATCACAACTATTGTTTTTAAGACAGTTACCGGATTTCACTCTAGTCCCGAAAAGAAGACAAAATCAGGTTCGGCTAAATTTCTAGCAGGTTTACTTTCAGTAAAATTATTTTATTAGTTAAATACGAGTACCTTGACTAATCTGCCATATTTTCCAGTTGGAATCAATTTAAGACGTTCACTCATATCCGCTTCGACCAACATTCTCTTGGCCAATTGGATGTAATCTTCATTCTCTGTACTATACAGCTCATTAATCATTCCTGTCCTTGGGCCAACCTCTCCCCACAACATTTTCTGTTCATTGAATTCTTTTAAAGTGTCGATAGGTTTTGTGTATCTGGGGCTAGTCAAGAGGGAAGTATATTTCGTAGAGTAGGCTGTTCCCAAAAGTAAACTAAGTATAGTCCAGCTCATGATTAAAATCTGAATGGGGATCTTCTTGATGATGATGGGCAGACCATGTGATGTTGCGATGTTTATCGTGTCCAAGAAAGCTGTGCCCAGAACATATAGCTCGCTGGAAATGGACCTTTTCTCGATAAAGAACTGCAGATTTGATTTGAACTTGACCATCACTTGCATCATATAATAATACAACAAAGCATTCACTCCCAAACAGACTAAAAACAAGATCCACACTGAATCACTGAGCGGTAAATAGATGTAGGATGCCTGATTTATGATATACGGTTTGGGTACTAGAAATGTTGCACATTGAAAATCAAAATATGACGACATATCGTGACGATGGTGGTTTTCTTCTGACATCCAAACCGAACACATTGCGATGTTTGAAGTGTAATTTAAAACATCTTTCCGGACTCGACTCCAGGGATCAGTGATAGTGTCTGAAAAATCTCGATTTGTTAAGCGAACATTCCAACCTTTGGTTAGTTCACGAATGAAACGAAATTCGGCTCCATCGTAACTGAAATTTAAAAAAAGAAGTTCTATTTTCTTAACTTTGCACAAATAACAAAATACACTCCATTTCACTTGTTTAAAGACACCGTTTTTTATTTATGTTTTTATTAATTACTCAAATTGTATCAATCCAATTTTAACTTTGTTTTTCATTAATGAAAGTGTGTTAATTGACTACCGTCTGAGCTATAAAACAAGGGTCTACATTTATTTCACATAATGAAATTGGCGACAGAAACATGTGATCAGGGTTTTTCCTACAAAACTTCCATTTCACTTGTTTAAAACTTGTAAAAACACGCACGTGTTTCTCATAGAAAATGCCAAAGGCAAAATGTTTAAACGTGGAAGAGAAGGCTCTCATCAAGAATTTTGGATTATCCTATCATCAAATGTCGCTAAAAAATAGGTCGATCAGGATGTGTTATTGAAAATTATCTAAAAACATGGATTATTATGGAAAAAATTGGAAAGAGAGAGTCCAGTTTGCCACAACGGATAGAGAGAGACGGGGTATCTCGAGGCAGGCAACAAATTCTCGCCTATCAGTACCACAAATAAAGGCCAAATCTGGTGTAGAAACTAGTTATACTACAGTCTGAAGGATTATAAAACAACTGTAATTATCTCAAATTACGAAAAATCAAAAAGAAACCTCATCTAAACCAATCCCATCATTAAAAAGTGCTTGATTTTGTGAAGAGTAAGCTTAGGTGGGACCTAGAATGGCGCAAAGTTGTCTTTTCTCATGGAAAAAAAAATATTTGGATGGACCCTGTAATTACTATAATTATTATTAATATAATAAACGGTACAGCAATGGAGGTGGAGTAATAGTGTGGGTGCAATGTTATGCAGTGGACCTGTAGGGCTTGACTTCTCTTCGGCAAGAATGAACGCCGCTAATTACATATTAATATTGCAAAGGTATTTCATGATATCTCAAACAAGTCCAATAATGGGGATTGGAATTTCCAGCAAGATAATGCCACAATACACAACGCGAGGACAGCTGAATTCTGGATTGAGTCTCAAAATGTTGAACTACTGCATTCTCCAGACCTTAATAATATGGAAAATGTTGGGGGAGCTAACTCCAGGAAATTTTATGGATGAGGTACTGTTATATAACAACAATACTGAACTAATAACTGCAATTAAAACAGCTTGAGATGAAATAAATGGATCATATTTATTGAATTTGTATAATTCAGTCCACAAACGTTTAATTGATGTAATTTCCAATAAGCTGATACAATTTGAGTAATTAATAAAAACATAAATAAATAACTGCGTCCTTGAACAAGTGAAATGGAATGTACATGCTTATTTTAAAAAGAGGGTTTTGAGAATAGAATATAGTAAACCTGAGCCACCTAGAAGCACAATATGGTAATTTCATACAAAAGCTGAGTATCTTTACCATCTTTGACTGTGTCTCTTACCTTCATTTTAAATGTATTGTTACTGGAAATTTCCAAATCGACACGTTCGCCAACTAGTGACAAATTTTTAAACTAGTATTTGACAAGTGAATTAAATTTCAAATGGAAATTTTTTCTTTAAAATACTGTGCACATAGAATCCGGAAGATGTGTCATCAATAAAATAATGGTAGTTATCAGATAATTATAGTGAACCTTCTTTAAATTTGAGATTTACCAAAATTTTAAACTATTTATTTGCATTGTTATTGGTTTCGTGTACAAATATAATATGAATTCCAGCAAAATTCCAATATTTCTAAACGTTTTTTTTCGAGAGGGTATCTCTTTATGATTCATATATGTTAAATTATTCGCTTTACACATCCATAAGTATTCCCTTTTAATTTACACAGACCTATACTGCTCTAGTACGCGGTGCTAAATGTTGTGTTTAATTAAATTTTTATAATGATTCTCATGGTCATTTATTTCAAAATATTTGTAATAAAATACTTTAAACATTTTAAACAACAGCAATCTATAATAGATAGGGCAAAAAAATTCTCCGGGCAGGTGGAGCTGAGGTGACTCCCCACAAAACCCCAATGATGCGATATCGTACATTATTTTAACAATTTTATACATTTAATTGATATATTTAATTAATAAATAATTTTATAATCTCCGAACGCTTAATTTATCAATAATCTTCAAGGTTTTTAAGTTTCACAATCAAAATTCTTACCTGGTTAAACTATTTCTGTCGTCTAATTTGATGACAAAAGGAGGACAATGAAAGAGACTAATATTGACTTCATTTTTGCCATAATTTGTATCAAATAGAGGGTGAAAAACCACAGATCTATATGATGTTAACTGTCTTTGTAGTTCTCTCGCAGTTCGATAGGATATTACAGAGGACGTCATTACATCGTGAGCTTCATAGGTTCCATTTCCAAACATCTTAAACCAGTAACATCGATAGGCACTGAGAAAAATCTCTCGAATATGAGTTGCACTAAAAACATCAGTAAAATTCCCAATCTGTAGAGTGTGAAACCCAATCCTTGTAAGTGGATTGAATAGATTTTTGAAAGACTGGTAAGCCAAAGCGTTCCTCAAAGTCTTCCAATTATCCGCCACAATAGTAATCTTGTCACAGAAAAACTGTTCTTGAAAGCGATAGACAAAGCCATCAAAAATTTCATCAAGGGTCACAGAAATGATTTTTGTATTTTGAAAAAGAAATTTGCAATCAATGAACTCTGAAGAAAGGAAAATGCACTCATCGCTGGGATACACAATATCTGTGATGGATATCTCCATTTCCAAACAGGTCGCTTTGTGCCTCTCCTCCTCCTTGATATTGTCAATTAGTCCAACTCCTAGCACCGTGGTCATCAGTCCATACACAGATAAAATGAAAAACAACATTTTTACAAAAGCGACCTACTCTTTTGGTTGCTTAAACTTGAATGAAATTTATTTAATTGAATCATTAAACTATGCTTATTACAAAATTCAATTATTCTGATTGTATTTACTTACTTTCTTCTGTACATATAATAAAAACATTACTAATTCTGATCAGTTTTAGTTATAATTTATTGGATTATCATCATATTTGTATGGACACAACTTAGTAGAGAATTTGGTTTTATTGATTTTTTTATTTTAATTATTCATTCAATTTATTCAATTAGTTCAAATATTATTATTTCAGATTCTCGAGTAATTGTAAAAGCAATCTATTCTATAAGATTCGTTCTTATTTAATAGCGTATCTTTAATTGTAAGGGGAGAAACTAACTATGTAAGATAACATCTTATTTAACGTTGGCACTGACTATAAAAGAAACAATTTTTGCTCTTCTTGAAAAAAACCCCTTTGACATAAAGATTTCAGTTCGACACCGGCAAAGGCAAATAAAGTCGAATTCATTATAAAGAAGCAGATTTCACTGTGATAAATTATAATTTATTGTTGTATGGTGTAGAACAAAGAGTCCTTTTGTGTTTTTTTGTTGCTGAACCCCCATCAAGTTTTGACAACAAAATCTCGGCAATTAATTGCCTCGCTCAGAAGCAGTAGAATGCATCGCTTTTCAGCATTTAACCCCAATTATCAATAAATCAACAATGGATCCCTTGTTTCTCTGATTTCACTCTAATCTCGGCCCAAAATGTATAAATAAAAACAGAATTTTTGCAATTCTTTCTGAGAAGTAATTACAATTCAAAGAGATTTTAGTTATTTGAGCTACAAGGGTGTGAAGTTGGATGTAAAAAGCCATGTGAAAGAAAGATCTTCCCAAATAGAAAAACAAGTAAAAACCATTTACAAAATTTCTTATCAAGCCAAAAAAATGTATCGTTGTGAAAAATGTCAGTTCTATATATGTAATTTAATATACTATAAAACGATATTTTATTAAACAAAATTGAACAAGTTGGAGATTGCACAGTTTGTAGTTTGTATTATTATATTTTCTATATTATAATTCTTGTGTAGCGTATTCAACTTTAAAAATTCGTATATATAAAGTAATCTTGGCAATAACTTATTTATTCATTATTGTTTTACAACATCAAAAAAGGGTAGACATAAATTTCATAATACAATATTTTATGTAGAGCTTCAAAACTTAATCTACTCATTACGGCCTAACGTCTTTTGGCCTAGCAAAGTATTATATGTATTTAATTAGGTTCCATTGTGAAAATCTGTTTCTCAGAACTTGACATTTCCACCCAATTATTAATAAATGGCCTAACCAAAGTTTCTAAAAGAGAACAGAATTAATTGTTAATTATTAATAATATGGAGGAAGGAAGACACCTTAAGTGAGCAATTCGCCTTATGAATTTACATTATTTACCCAAGAGGTGAACCTAAGATTAGGCAAAACGAGGCCAAAGTGAAATAAAATTGATATTTTCGAATCTGTTTAATTATTAATGGCTAAGGAGCCCATAAAATCCTATATTACAAAACCTTTTGTTGATTTCAACTATGCTTGAGTATATAGGTAGATAGAACTCAATGGCTAACATGTGATGTAAAACATCAAAGATAGAAAATCAATAGTAGAAAGTTGAATAATTTCATTTTTTGTTCATATATCAAATTTAGAACATTGAAATTGCTGACAAAGGTCATTTCATCTGAATTTTAGGGTTTAATATTGAAATCCCAAACGATTCTACATTTAATTAAAAACAATTTTACATTGTAATTGTAAGATACAAAAATATATTTGCAAATTCCTGTAAATTGTTTAATCACTCTTAGCCATAAAATGTCCGCTGTTCTAGTTTATTTCTTCTAATTATGAGATCATTATTTTATAATTTATGAAATTAACGTTTCAAAGTCATAAAAACTTAATATAAAGATATTTAAACTCAATTTACATTTTGTACTTACCACCGTGTAAATGTATTAGTTTTGTGTAATGGATTTCTGAAAAGGGGCTGATAGCTGAACATAATCCATTGATAAGACTCGCTGATCGTAAATCTTTATTACTCCGTATTTTCAGGAAAGGTGAATAAAATGCATAAAACTTTTTATGTATTTATGTCGAAGGGAATTTATATTTATGTACAAATTTTAAATATAAAATATAGCAACGCAAGTTGCGAATCACCTTAAAACCGAGTAAAATCAAAATTATTGCTTCGTTATTTAAATTATATTACTATATAAGAAAGGTATTAACTTAAATAAGTTAATAAGAAAAAAATGCCTTAATTGCAAGATAGCGTGCAATAATTAGTTGTTTCTAAAAAAGGCCGATAAGGGAGGCATTATTATACACAGGAATCCTTTAAAACTATGAGCGTGAGCTTGTGTGTTTGTTAATTTTTGGCATTTCTATACATTTTGTATTTCACACACTGAAAATTTTTAATCTTAAAACAATAAAAAAAAACTCGATTACTTATATCATCTGTACAAATTAGAGCCTAACTGTATACAGTCAATACAGAAATTCAAGCGTATGGATTTTCCAAACAGATATAAAACTTATATTATATAAAACTAAAAGCACTTGTGCTGTAAAAACATCATTAACAGAAGAAATATTAGCACCGTAATATGAACTTTATGTTGCCAAAATCCATAAAGAATTGATGGCAATACCATTTCAAAAAGGTAGCATTCTGACATTGGCTTGACTTAATTTTGTTTTGTCAAAGACAATTTGAAAACATAGTGCCTTAATTATTTTTTAGGTGCAAAAATTTGTTTTTTCCCCACATGTAATAACATGTCATGTTCTATGAGCAAATTGTTATCAGTGTCAAAATTTTAAAGCGAAAAAAATTCAGTTTTAAATTCATTATTAAATTACATAAGCGATAAAAACTTTTATCATTGTGGGATACTCTTTACACAAAACACTTGATCAAATCAATAGTACATTTTATTATAACGAATGTCCGAGACTTGAACTCGTATTTTCGAGGGGAATCGAGATCCGACTGACATTTCATTAAATTGAAAGGCTGGAAAGACGTTATGTGAAATTGAGAAACATAGGAAATCTAATTAACAGAATTGATAACAGAAAATCAATACTGTAATTACGGACCGTCTTGATTGTCATTCTTGTTATATCAAACATTTGCTGACTCCCTTTTTAGCACGGAATGTGTAATGGACTTTTTTTATTTCCTTCATGATTCGGTTCTTATCTGAAATCAAATTATGCTTTCTTCAAAAATGGGCCTTTCCCACAGCAGATAAATAATTAAATACGGTTACATTTGTTACTTATATGGACTAATTTGTTGTTTTCTTACATTTTTTATGTAGAAAATCGTGTTATATTGATTTTTTTTGTAAATTTGGTAAAATTCAACTACTGACCTTTAAGAATATTTAAGTCTTCTCACGAGATATTTATAATACTTATTTATTTTCTAGGTCTAATTTTTATGTTTAAAAACCGTCCAATTATAATTTAAATTAATAATACTTCACATCAAATGATGTTCAATAAAACATGTTACCATGAATCGAGTTGCGTAATAAGCGAATAACATAAACTAATTTACACATAATTGCTATGTCTCATACGCATGTTTTTGCCTTAAATTTTCCCATTCATTTATAACATAAATGGTGTGATATAATTACGTAATTATATATCTTAACGCCAGCGGTAAGGAATATTATCACGAAATTTTGTATTGTTAAAGCTACGCACTGATGAATACATAACATAAAAAGAGGCTATTAAAATAACGTCTCCATTTAAATAAATCTTAAATTTTCCTTTTGTGTTCTCTATTTTCATTTTATCAAATTTATGAAATTCAGTAAATTAAAATAATTAATTATTTATTTTATCAGTCGTTTGAATACAATTTTATATTAATGCCTTCCCTATCTAACTCGTTTTCAAATAGTTATTTGTGCTACAAGAGTGTAAAGTCAACGTTTTTTAACGAGTGAAACAAGTGTGAACATTCGAGCCGAAGGTGAGTGTTTCATCGTTTCAGAGTTCAAAAACAGGAGAATTTTATTTTATTTTATTGTGCATGGAACATTTGTTTGCTTTAATTTA
>JXOV01008333.1:0-21926 GCA_001014945.1 Clogmia albipunctata | reverse complement strand
ACCCAATTCTAATATTTTTTCATAATTATACTCTCAATGAACCCCCTAACCCTAATGCTACAGAAATTTTTAAAATAATGGAAAATACCAGAGATATTGATGGTTGAATTCAATAAAATGACTATTCAACTTTTTGCAACTGAGTGTATTTGTTTAATTTTTTGTCATCGTATTCCCCATAATCCTATATAAAATACCATTCCTTATTCGCGGTACTTTAAGCGACCTTAATTCCTATCATCTTATTACATTTGTTTAGTTTGAATTCTTAAATTAAGTATATTCTAAATACAACAAGGAAGAACCTACACTAAAGTTTAATGACAAAAAAGTTTAACTGTCCCAGAACATTCCTCCCTTTTATGGGTTTAAAAGTAAGGACGTGTTCATTCGAATTAATGATTTACGTCACAATATGCAAATGTGTGTTCAAATTGATTTTACAATAGTTGGTCAATATAGTCGAAGAAAGGACAGAATTTTTTTAATAAAAAACATAATTAAATTTAACCGTTTTAATTTGTTTTGTTGAAAGATTTATAGGGTTGTGTAATAAGTTTTGCATCAAATAGAATTGGTGAATGTGAAAAACACAAATCAAGTTAATTTATAATTCATATTATAAATAAATCGATAAATATGTGGACATTTTCCTTTCCGTTCATTATTCATAAATTTTATTAGACTCTGACAAAAATTATAACTAACAATAAGCCTAAGAAATTCCTGAGAAATATATAATTTATTATTAAATGGAGATTTTAATATACATATAAATAAGGTTTAGTTTTCTGTAGTTTTATCGTGAAATTCGATTACCAAAAAATAGTGAAAATCTTCATAATAAACGAATAAACTTACTAATTATTAAATTATAATTAAAACATCGAAGCAATTTACATATGTAGAAAGAAGAATTAAGACCTGGATTTTCCTTAATATACTCAATGATATTTGTAGAAAAAATAGTAACTATTCCAAATCATTAGTATCATACGACCTATTAATTTTCAATCGATTCATACTTCCTTGATAATTGTAGTTTTCAGCTTAAAATTGTCGACAGTCGGCTAAATTGTTTGAAATCCTATATCGTCGATTCGGCAACTAATGCAATTTAATTAGCTCGTAAATTCGTCAATGAATTTTGGGAACGCCTTCAACTCTTTCGCTTGCTCTTTGTCATATGCACAAGGAAAGGGTAAGTGTTGAACAAATGGCAAAATATGTACGAGATTGCAAAATCACGCGGCTGCTGAAACTGAATAAAAAAAGAGAGAGATCAGAAGCAAAGTTCGGCAGCAGCCTGGGGGAAAGGATCTTCATCACTTCCACACAAAACGATAATTCAATTTGGGCCCTGGCACAACACCTCCTTCTTTTTACAAATTATATACACGTCACTCGGATCGGCTCTCGTTTTCAAGTTTGCCGCCGCCGTTTAGAAAAGTGCCCCAAGATAGAGCAAAGAAGAGAAGCTGCACATCTCTCCTGTGAAGTCTTCTTAATACAAAACCAACAATGAATGCCGAGGAGGGAATAACAATCGTGTGGCCAGGCCAAGCAAGATCGAGATGAGGAGGAGATGGTGTCTTAAATGCACATACAACAATGACCAGAATCGTCTTCACCTCTGTTTCCAAAACCGATGTCTTTATTATTATGTATTATCTCCTTTATACCATAAAGACACGATGATTTCGAGTCAATTTGGCCGGACAATAAATAACAGCCAACCGAATAAAAGGGCGGTCGGTTATCCACACAAGAATGGCAACAAATTGCGTTTACGTTCTCTTTTGCTTGGTAACACAAACACAACAAATGAGAACCACCGGTTGATTTTTAACAGTATTACGAGTATTAATACATCTTCTATGTAATCTTTTCTACATAAAAATATCCGAATTTTGAACTTTGGTTTTAGAATAGCTATAAGGATGTAACTTCAGCTGTGTTATAGGAGTGTTTAAACGATTCCCAATTAAAAAATATTTAAATTAATTCTTTTCAAACCTCATCTAAATACAAAAACGAATAATGAAATATTTGACGTAATCTAGGATATAAAGATGTAGTCTTTTACAGCAGAATATATTTCCAATATAAGATGATTTTATTTAGAAGTGTAAGTTCGGTTTTTTGAGTGATAATGCGGGCAATCGGCATTTGAAATTAATCGCTTAATCCAGACAGTCGATTAATACAGAGAAATCATCATGATACTAGAGTGTCTTTAATAAGCGGACCTAGATTTAACTAACATCCCAGTGTTGACTGTTTGTTTTATTACAATTTGTTATAATATTACAATAATCCCTCAATATAGACAATTATTATAAATTAAGAGTGGGTATTGGTTGGTGGGTGCAGAACCCGCTCGGGGCTTATAGCCCTTATTTACATATTAAATATGTGAATAAGATAATTGTCCAGATGTACGAAGGTGGACAGCCATACGCCTTCCACGTAATTCGCCCTAGCTCTCCCTGCCTATCAACCATTCTGATCCTAACTAACTTAATGCTATTCTATGAGTAGTATTATAAATAATCTAGGGAGCGTTTGGATAGAAAAGGGTATAAGTGTAATACGACCCGCTATTTAGCTCCGCACACGAGGGCAGTATAGGTCTAGCCACTTTAAGGAGAGGTTCAATATAAGTAAAACGGGCAGTTATTATGAAAAACTAGTTATTCATGGACTATAGAAAACATGGGAACAAGTTGTAAAGGTGATATCTCACTGATAGTCCTTAGTTGAGAGTTAAATATTCATTAGACAACGCATAATTCGATTGGTTAGCAGTATTTGTTAATAATTACTACGAAGTAAATTTTACACAAAAATTAAGAATAGCATTTTCAATGCACAATTTTAAGCCAATAAATATTATATATTTAAACAATATTGTTTGTAATTATGAATAATGCACCATCTATTTTTCTTTATAAATTTAATGAGTTCTTATAAAATTGTTTTACAAAAGAAAGTACCAAATAATGTTCCCAATATTTGACTAGCAGAACTAGACATAAAACCACAACAGTGTCAGTGTGAAAAGTGACACATTTTGGGCGTTAAGTTTGGCCTCTACTTTTCAGTTAATTACACGTGTTCGCTAGCTGGCTGTTGGCTGTTTTTTTGTGTTCCTGTGGCGAATTCCCGTTGGCGATTTTTAACTAAAGCGTGACAAATTCCGATCCAATTAATGACGTGTTAACGACACTCTCCGGTGCTCATTTGTAATCCCGTGGCGAGAGAATCTGGCCAATAATCCCCGTGTGTCCACAGATAGAGGCTGTGACTCTGGCTGATTTGCATCACAAACGATCGCGGTTGACTTTAAAGCCAATACCTAAACGAAAAGCGGAGATCAGGTCTCTATTATTTACACGGCTCTCGTTTTGAATGATGGGGAATAATGTTCAATAACAGAACAACAATAATATTATAATGTCTTCATAATATTTATGTGGGAATTGAATGGGTCGGAATCTCTTTCACTGGGTCCGCGGCGGTGCGCGCCGGTCTTCGCTCGCTGCCATGCCGTCCTCCATCATAATAATCCGCTGACAGTTTGTTGTTGAACAAACCGCGGGAAACAGCCTTTGCTCTCCAAAAATCTCAGCTCAATTCTATACTCCTGAATAGATTTTAGGGAATATATTAGCTTTACAGTGGATTAATCAAGTAATCGTATTCTTTATACCTGAAATTTTAAACTTTAAAGTAAAAATTCTGAATAATACGTGTTTTAAAAAAATGTATCATACTTTAGTATAAAAAAATCTCCCCAAATTTTTTTTTAATTTAAATAAGTAAAACTTATGTAAATTTCTAAATTTATTATTGGCAATCTAACATAATTATATTAAGGTTTTCTGATTTCGTTATCCAGAAGTATTACGATCTTTACAATTTTCCATAAATTTTTAAATAATGATGATTAATGAAAATTCAAAAAAAATATTTAAACAAAGCCTTGAAATATAATAATTGACTATAATTCCACCAGCGGGAGTGACTTTTTAGTAAACGAATAAATAGGGTTTTATGCAAAAAAATAGTGTTGACTTATGAACTTTTCAAAATTGAAATATCTACATTTTTATATCTTTTTTTCACCAGTTTGAAAACATTATATAATATTAAAACGTTCAAGATAAACTAATTATAAGTGGTGAAAAAATTATATTCTTTTCAAAATTTCATAACTACATACAAAATAAACTATAATATTACTTTGTAATCGCTTCTTTTTTATCAACAAAAAAAAGACTCAAATGTTTATTTCGAAACAAAAATTAGTTACTATTTTATTAAAGAGCATATCTAACCAAATCCTAAAAAAATATTTCAAAAGGTTATACATATTAATATTCAACCTCTTTTAAGTTATCGCCAATATAATACAATACTATAGAACTATCATATATTTCTTAATTATATAATAATTTAACCAGCACCCAAAATTTAAAAAGACTCAAAGACCATTTAGACAAACCCGAAGACATTATCCATCCACTGTATCTCTCACATAAGCGGGATGAAGAAAGCCACCAAACCAATGAAATATGGGACCTCATTTAGTCTTGTTCTGAATGGGTCTCATATTTTGGTCCATAGTTTTTATAATTTATTGAAACAATTACCAGGCCGACATAATTTGATGGTTCTCACACTTTGGAGCAGCGGCCAGTTCACCCCACGTTCCACCACGATCAAGAACGATCGCCGTTTTTCCAGATACGTTATTAGTGATCGTCGTCGTCGTCCCGAAGCGAGTAATTTTTAAAATAGCTCATTAGCGCCGTCCCGATTATCGCCCGCTTTAATTGATGACTCTCTGACTCTTTGGATTAAACCGCTTAAATAGCTTAATTAACTAATAAAGGGGCAATATGTAAAAATAGGCCATTTCAAGCCAATTACCTTAATAGCTCACTTTAAACAAATCTCTTTCATTAACTCCACAAATTTATGTTTATTATTGAAGTATTACATTTAATTTTAAAATATTTTGCTATTGACGTAAATCACTGATTATTTTAATCACTAATTTGTAAACTAATTAAATGAAATTGATAGAATTTCCATTTAAATAAGAGGAATAAATTGTTTACAACATGTTTTTTTTAATTTCAACTGAAGATCATAACTTTATCAGAACTATTTAATTTGTATTTTATTTAAAATGTAAAAATTTACATATATTATATTCTAATTTCATATTTTTCTGTTGAATATGAATTTATAATTAGATATTATTTATTTTATCTCTTTATTTGGATTTTTATTTATTGCTATATTTTTTATATCTCAATTAATAAGAAGATTAGAAATGGAAATGATTTATGTATTATCTAATGACATCTATGAACGACCGTAGAAACAGTAATCGCAAATTTATAGAAAAATAACGATTTTACAAAAGACTCCATCAAATTGCCAAAATTTATTAATTTTTTTTATTTTTACTTAAAATTGTAAAAGTATAACTAATTGACCGTTTTTGTTGTATGGGTATATCCAATGAAAAATAGCAATTATTTCTATTTTATCTAAGAAATTGAAGGATCCCATTAATAATGGAAATTCTTCAAAGTTCTATTTTAAATTATGATATTTTTTAATTTGATTTTGTTCTTTATTCAAATTTTTTAAAACTGAAAATATCATACCTATTTTAAAATAATACATTTTTACATTTTTAATTACTGGCGCATCAGTCTTTGATTTGCAGAATTAGTTGTGATTCCAATTTTTTTAAAATCATGCTCTCAAATCTCAATCTCAAATCATTTAATAATGGCTTATAGATAATCAATATATTTTTAAAAGACTTAATCAAAAATATATATTTTTCTGCCAATCTTTCTGTGTTCAAGTTTTTTTTTACTTTCATAATATCTATCAATTAACACTTCAAAAATTGATATTTTCCACGCCAAAAATTGTCCCACGATCTTTAATCCTGTTGTAAATCAATGTCCAATCCTTTAACTGTAAGAAACAATAAGAAAAAGTACTTCATAATCATCCAATTCTTTTATTGAGACCTATATAAATCTCATCTAATCACGATTCCTTTTTCCTTTGACAAGACAGATATAAATTTCTCAAAAATTAGGTGTCACAATTACGAATATTGTTTCCCTAATTTTAGTGCAAAAATTTGTTCAAATCTGTATCAAAAAGCAGCAGCCATTTATTCGCTCGTCCTAATTCAATTGAGTTATGGTTTTTATGGTCCTTGTAAATCGGGACAGCTGCTGCCAGTAGCCGAGTTACCCTTCCATTGAAAACCTCCCCTCTTTCAAAGAGAAATATAGAGAGAAAGATCGAATCGGACGCGGTTTCGTTTTGTTTGTTAATGTCGTCATTATTGTTGTTATATATTTTGTAATCGTTACAAGTAAACATTTACAAATAGTTTGTTAAATCCCTCGTCTCGGTCCGGGCATTGTTCTTCTCACCGGCACCCCTCGCGAAGCCAAAAATGCAAACCCCTTATTAACTCTCGCCTCTATTTACCAAAATAAATGGTGGATAAATGCAATGATTCGCTGGGAAAACTGGTGGAAATCTATGGAAATTACATTTGTGCAATTTCTTTAGGTAAAACCCCAATTTGCGTAGTGCGGTCAAGTGGAGCTTTGCCGCCCTAATGCCGTCAAAAGATATACCAGTGTCATAATAGTTATTTGTACAACTAGGTTGATAAGATGAGGCATTATTGAACACTAGTGTTGTTCTATAAAAGATGTGCCTATCGACCGTGGTTTATACAAGACTTTATGCATTTTTAAGCAAATTATGATGAGACCGTTATCTCTATTTAGACGTTTTTTGACCGGTTTAAGGGCCTAGATATTTTAATAGGTTTTTTTAAGTAACGCCAAAACAAATTTATTCGAAGATTTTTGACTTTTTTTCACCCTAGTGAAATAAAAATTCGAAATCTTCACTCAGTGCGAAAAAGTGAAATATTACAAAACTCAAATGGATAATGAACAGTTTATATTTCGATACGAAAGTTCAAAAATTGTATACTCCAACAGTGTTTAAATATGAACGACTTTCTAGAGGATTGCAAAAAAATGTATGCCTCTCTCGAGTGGAAAATCTGCAAACGATAAAAAAAACTCGCTTTGCAGCTCGTATTTCGCACTCATTTCTTTACTTAAAATATATTATTTTACCCACTTACGGCTCAATTAACTCTTTGATATAACTTGGTTCGTTTCGTTTCAGTATCAAGCTCTTCACTCGAACCGGCAAAGGATTTCATTACCTATTGTTACGTAAACTACTGTTGGGGAAAATTGGCAGATTCTCTAATTAAAAGGCGGAGTCTGGATCTAAAATAAAAGCCCCCTTTGAAGGACGCCGCTTCCTGTTCGAACAAATATTGTGACAGCTCCAGAGACCTGAAATTCAATTCAAATTCAATCAAAGGCTTTGCCGAAAACTGTGTTCAAATCAAAATATTTATAGGTTGCAGAAAAAAACGGCGATCGCGCAAAAGTGTCAAATTTAACCCAAAAACAACCCGTTCGTTCTCTCCGTTTCTGTGATGGTCTTTTGTTCGCATTTCATTTGATCCGCGAGGCCTTTGTTTGCGTAATAAGAAAATTACCCCGCCTCCCGTCCGCTCAGATTTCATCAGATTCCTAGCAATAAAAAACAAATCAGAACCAATTCAATCCATCATAAAGGTAAACTATTTTTCAGTTTGTTGAAAATACGAGTCATTTCAATTATTTCAAAAGAAAATTTAAATTATTAAAGGGTCTTTACAGTTCTCTAATTTTTAATTATAATTTTAATGTCGTTTTAAATGATATTAATAAATAGTTTAGTAAGTTGGGATTACAATAATTTTACTAGTTTTAATAGATTATAAATAAACAAAAACTGTGGATTATGTTCATGTTATTCCTTATGTTTTATTTTATTATTTACCTATTTTAACTCGCTGCGCTCGTAAAAATACATGGTAAATTCGTGCTGTAATAACCTCTATTTCACCACTTGTATCGAAATATACTATTTTAAAAGTCAGTTTGAAATCTGGTATCTGAATTAATGATCCTTCATAACACATTGCAAGCATTTGCAACGAAAAGCTATCTTTGCTGTCTTTTTATAGGATTGCAAAAATATTTCATTTTTCTTTTAAAAATTTTCACAAACAATATTCCTAAAACTTTTTATAATAATTTCCTTAAAATCATTTATCATTTACTTTAGAAATTTTAATATAAAACTTAATTTCAAATTTGAATTACTTTAATAATTTTATAACTCATAGTGATTAATAATAAAAATTTTATTAAGAAATCTTTTCCAGCAATTATTAATTATAACATTGCTTTTTATTATTATTTTTTTAAAAAGTTGAGAGCTTACATGAGTAAGAAGAGCTCAACCCTAAAGCGAGATAGTTGACACCCCGTCGGTACTGTAGATTGTGGACAGTTTTATTCGTGGAGTCGCCTGATAAAACAGCGAACGAAATTAATTTATGTGTACTTTGTAAATAAATAAAAATAAATATTTATACTTATAATATATCTTAGAATAAAAAATTAATGAATTTTAAATTATACTACAATTTACATCTGTGAATTTTATTTTCCAAGTTTTGTGGGGTTAATTTTAATTTTATTTTTTATTTAAATATTTATATGAAATTTGACATAAAATAATTTAAATATATATTTTTAGAAATTAGTATCATTCAAACCTTTATTTTTAAATTTTCATACAACAACAGACCTAGTGTAATAGACATTTATTATTTTAAAATTTAAAATGATTTTGGAAGTCCAAGCATGAATTATATTTCAATAACATTTTTATTTTAAAGTCATTTTTATATAATTATATAAGCCTATATAAACCTATATAAACCTATATAAGCCTAAGATTTTATATGATTATACTTTTTGTTTCCGTGCGATTGTTTCTAATTCTTATCTCAAAGACATTACACTATTTTCATTGACAATTATTCTTTGCAGTTTAGACAAAACACTTTCTAGTCTAAAGCATACAATTTTCTAATAAGTTCTAAAATTCATAACAAACAAAAACAATGCGTAGAATTCTTTTGAAATGAAACTTTGCTGTGGGTGCTTAGTATTTACATACATTCTCGTGAAAAAATAGATTTCGCTAAATTTCTCTCATAAATGATAATTGAAAAAACATATATTTTGCCTATTAACAAAATTTATTTGAGTTATTCACAGTATTTTGTTATTATTGACATTATTCATCTTCTATGCTTAAAATATACGTAAATTACTCTAGAATAATACAAACGAGAGTCGAACGTTCATCATCATGGCGTAAATATTTTAATTTTCGGAAAAGCTTAATAACATGTTTTAAGTCAAATGCCAAATTATTAAATTTCAATACAAGGGCATAAGATTGGCTTTTTGACATCGATTTGAGTTTCATAATGCGTTAATTTTTTAAAAATTCCAAATTTTCACTAGTAAAGAAACTGATTACGAAATTCAAATCGTATCGAACAGAATTTTTGTTGTTGTTTAGCTTTTAATGAATCACTTTTTAACAAGTTAAATAAATTATAATCTACTTACAAATTCATTTAATGAAATAAAAAAAATTATACCATACAAAGTCAAATATTTTTAAATATTTTTAAATAAGATTGCATTTAACTTATGGGTAAAATTCACTTTCAACTGAGAAACGATTAAAAATTGCCTTCGTCTCGAATTTTCACTGTCCCTTCCACATAAAAAACATTTAATTTTCCACCTTTTACCACAAATAACTAATTCTAATTCTAACCAGTGCAGTATTACATTTTTAAGTCACTGACCATATGATTAGCTTCAGTTAGAAAATGTAAAAACCGCCAATAAAAATTCAAGATCAATCAATTACAGTAAGATTAACTTTATTGTTGTATTAATTTCCTTCCTTATCGTTATCAGAAATTCACTTTTTACCACCTCCTCGATTGGCACTAGGAAATTACAAACAAATCGTCATGACCGCCAACTTCCTTATCTAAATTTATGTTACGTCTCTATGTAGTGCAAAAAAGTCAGATTAGACACAATTACATAAAGATTATTTCCACAAATATTTACTTGGCTAATTATTATGGAGTATTTACTATCTTCCAACGAGATTAGGCCGGTAACTTTTTGTCTGTTTTGCTTGACCCTCAAGAAAACAGCCAATTTATTCACAAGTAATTTTTATTGAGTTAAAAAGTTAGTCAAAATTTTTTATGGGTACAAAACTGAATGGTAGAAGAGTGTCGAGAGTGGTACAAAGGACCCGAGATTTGTCTGGTTTTGTAACATAAACTGGAAAATCTTTTTCCGCAAATTCATTTAAAAATTGTCTGCAAACCCCACAAGGAGTGGTGAAGGTCTCCTGTTGAGCGACAACTGCACAGGCGACAAACTTAGAATGTCCTTCGCTAATGGCTTTCACAGCAGCAGTCCTCTCAGCGCAAATTGTGGAGGAGTAGGCCCCATTTTCAATATTACAGCCGGTCCAAATTTGACCATTGTCCGTCTTTAAAGCCGCTCCGACCTTGAAATTACTGTACGGAACGTATGCCGCCTCCCTTCCTCGAATAGCGGCCTCTATCAGCTCCTGGACATCGTTGTCTTAAATAGAAGAATTTAATTAATTTATATAAAATTCAATTAAAATCAAAACTCACCAAGAGATTCGAATTCTTTGATCAAGTTTTTGGCACTAAACCCGTTTTCCATTTTTAAAAATACTCGGTGTTGAGCGATCTAATAGACTAAGAAGAGACTGGTCTGAATCGTAGAAACGTTCACGACAAAGTGGCCACTTTTGGAGGAATTCTACTTCAACACATTTGCAAACAAAAACGATTTGCTCAGCTGTTTAGGAAAAACTTATTGGAAAGTAACTATTCTGTTATACCAGACACACGCTGAACACTAAGCACAACACCTAACTATTAATGATAATTACCTGTCTGCCTCTAGTGTCGTAATTGAGTCAAATTCTGGTCCTTCAACAGGTGGTTTTGGGATGGGCCGGAATTTTTTTATTTCCTTCAATTAGTCTTGTCTCTGTGGATAATTCTATTACTATTTTAGTTAATCTATTACAATTAATAATACAAAAATAAAATACAATAAATAATCCCCTGCACTTCTACTTCTCAGACCATTTTTAAAATAAAATTCATTTAACTTTTTTTTCGCCTGTACGTAAAAAATGTTTTGATGGTTTTCAAATTATAAAAAAATTAAATTTTGTTTATGACTTTAGCGATAACAAACGTCTTGTCTTAAGCGACTTTGATTTTTTTAATTATGATTATATTAAAGTGTTTGGAACGATGTGACATAAAAAAAATAGCCATTCAGCGGCTGCTAGAGGAAATTGGAAGCCGCTACGATGAATTCTTGGCAATATCACGGCTTGTCCCGGATAAAAAGAGGACTATTATGAAAAACAATATTCAATTTCCAGACTGGCCAAGTTTGTTGGTTATGTTTAAGTTGGTAATTACTAAATTGGTTATGTTTTAATACTAAATTATTACAAGACTTAAAAATAACCTACCACAACCAATTTTCCCTACTCCATTGAGTGTGGAGCGTCCCCATCTTCTCTGAAGAGGATATTTTTATCATTAAATTCTCTTTTTTCAAAAGTAGCGACCGTTATCGACCGTTACGATTCACATTTCATCGCAAAAGACAGTCAAATGTTAACGTATTTTTCAAATTAGAAAATGAAATTAACGTTAAATAGTGTCAAATAATTTCGGCAATTTGTTTTTATTTAAAAAAAAATAAATAGAATTCCGATAATTAGTGATTATTCAACCCAAAAATCAATTCACTTACATGCTTAAAGGCTGCCTCCAATCATTATGCAGAAAAAATCGGAAATAATAACAGTTAAAGTGCAAAATAACCACAGAGAAAAGCTGACAAAAAAGAGTGTAAGAAGAAAAGTTTGAACGATTAAAAGAAAAGGAATTAACATAAATAGTACTCCTTTAGGTATTCCAGCGACTTGGTCAGGTAGTTGATAATGACCCCTTGGAGCAGAGGAGAAAGGAGATTAAGCAAGAATTGAAACGGCAGAAGATGGACTCGATTAAAAAGCAGCCAGCGAAAAGACGACGGAATAGAAGGTAAAAGTCCTAAACTATGTATAGAAATTCCACTTATTCACCGCTTTTTTTCATATAGCACCTCGTCTACTAGTTCCAGTTCAAGCGGATCGTCCGACTCTAGCAGTTCGTCTTCGTCATCCAGCTCAGGACGCAATAAAAGGAAGGCGAAAAAAGTCAGAAAAGTAAGGCAAAAATTTGATTAAAATTCTTAATATTAAGATAATTAACAATTTTATCTTTCAAATCCAGCGCTTGGATGAACCACCGGATGAACGCCAACGCAAGAAAGCGAGCAGCCACCGGCATTCACTGAAACAGTCAAGTGCTTCTTTGAAGTCGACGAAAAAAGCTTTGAGAACTCGATCCAGGCATTCTATGTCCCCTCCTCAGAGTATGCGGTCCAGGCGAAGTGCTTCGTTATCTCCCTCAAGAATGCGTTCCTCGTCCAAAATGACTAAGACCATTCCCCATGATCGGAATGACCCAAAGGAGAGGAAAAAGGATTTATCCAGAGAACGGTATCGTGAAAAGGAAAGAGAACACGACAAACGGGACCGTGATCATAATCGCAGTTCAGACTCCATTAGAATGCGGTCCCCTCGACGGTCTCCTGTTCCGTCCCGCAGTTCCAGGGACTTGAAAAGAAAGTCTCCAGAGAAGAGACATGGAAGCCCGACTAGGTTACGACAACCACTTCGTCGAAGCAGTGCAGATCGAGAAAGAGAGCGCAGGGACAAGGAACGCCAACAAAGGGAAATTGCCAGGAATAAAGAAAGGGAAGAAGCGTTGGCCAGGTGCCAAGAACGACAAAGGGAAAGGGAGAGAATCGCCCAGGAGAAGCTTCGTAAGGAAAGGAGTATGGAGAGGGAAAAACTAAGAATGCACTCTAGTGATAGACGATCCAGAGACCGATCTCACGACAGAGCGGATTCTAGGAACAGATTTGAGAGGCGTGGATCAACTGGAAGGGTTGAAAGTTACGAGTATGAACGGTCAGAGAGTTACAAAACTGGTCACTCTAATCGTCACGAGAGAAGGGAACGGATCTTCGATCAAGAGGAAGAGTATTCTCGAAGCAGACAAGAAGAAGTTGAACCGGTTGAAAGAGATAAATACTTAAACCGTTCAAATGTAGAGAGTCACTCCTTTGATCACCACCATCATCGAGATCAGGGACGATACTCAGAATCCTCTCGAATGCACGACAATTGGGACACTCCCAAACCCGAACGAAGTGGACGAATTGTGGAACGTTCTTCAGAAAATCGAAAAGAATGGGACAATGAAATTCCTTCTCACAGCTCAATTCCAACTCGTCATTATCAAGAGCCGTCTTCAAGTGGAAATTGGTCTGGACCGAACAAATGGGAGTCCCAATATCAGAACAGTCCCAGTAACACACAAATTGGTCCCAATTCGGGAAGAAATTGGCAGAATTCTGGACGAGAAATGAAAGAGGTGAACAAATGGAGTGGGGGATACAATGAAGAGTCCTCCTGGAATAACTCGACCCATCAACAAGGTGGTTCCTCTTCCATTTCCCATCATCATTCTATGCCCCAATCCCAGCCACAGCAGCAGCAACAACAACAGCACCACGTCTATCACCACACTCCGGTGAGGCGGGGAGGAATAGGACGGCGCTGGAACGAGTGGCACGGCAACCAACCAAGGTTCAATGGGCCGAAAAAGGAGGACTTTTACAAGAAGAATGTGCCGTACAACCAGAATCAAACCACTGATGGCAATGAAGAAATGAAATTTGGAAATCAGAGGCGATTTGGAGATGGATTTATGGGTGAGTTAAACGAATTAATCTTTCAATAATAGGTTTCATTCTGACATTATAAAATTTTCCGCTAAAGTGTGTGTGTTGGTTTGAGTATTTGAGCCACATTCGGGGACTATAACTCACAATCATTCAAGAATCGTCTCTATAACCGATTATTGGCTTTACGACGTCGATTACCAACCTCCCTACAGTCATCTCTCTAGTAAAACATACTTTTCAAATACACGAAAATCATTTTTAAAAAAATATTTGACATTAACACGGTAGCTTTTCTCGCATCAATGGGATAAAAAATATACAGTTTAGAGAACAAAGCGGCACCAGAATTTTGACATTGAGCTTTTAGACTTGTTGACCACATAAAAGAAACGGCTTAGGACATTACCAAACAGTTGATTCAAATTGTCAAAGATCGAAAAATTATCAAGGACATACAACCTTAAATGTGCGAATTGATCTTAAAAAGATGCGTATGTTTTCCTTTAAAAAATTTTCCGTTTTAAACCTGTTATTGAAAATCCTTATATAATCACGATAAACTAAAATGCTTTTACTTTCTCTTTATAATGATAGATATATTCTTTTATTAATTTTTGAAAATACTGATTTTTTTCAATATTAAAATGAAACCTCATACATATTTGATAGAAAAACCCCTATAAGAGTGTGAAAAATTTTAAGAAAATATAATTTATGATGGGACAATGGAATTTTTACGATTGATATTAAGTGTTGTTATTGGTTCCTCAAAGAAATTGAACGACAATTTTTTTTTTTATTTTGGTTATACGAGTAATTAAATGTATATTATATTAATTCTTTTCCAGGTCCACGTGCAATGCAAAAATTTGGTAATAGAGGTCCACCACAAACCTTGAACAGGCCACGTCAAGACTTGGTACAGCATCCTGGGACGGATCAAAGGACAAACGTTCCTGAGAATCAGCAACCGGAATCGTCACCAATCGTTAAGGTTCCCGTTAAAAGTGAAGTAATTGAAGAGACGCCAGTGGCGACGACTGACACCCCAGCAGCGGCGACTAATACAGAGCCCAAGGAAGGGGACGACATTGAGGATAATTTGAGCGAAATTAGTGATGATGCTGATGAAATATTGAACCAGGAAGTGGCAGCTAAACTGTCTTCAGAATTGTCCAATAAACCAGTTAAAGTAGAGGAAAATGAGAAATCTGTAGAGTTGGAAGAGAAAGAGGTTGATCCGTTCTTGCAATCTGAAACAGATGTAGTGAATAACGATGATCTAACCCTGGATTTTGAAGAAATTTCCGACGGAGAACTGGAAGAAGAGTCGAAAATCAAAGGGTTGGGAGATGCGCTGGGAGTTGATTGGACTAGTCTTGTGGCAGAGTCAAAGATTGACAAAAAGTCATCGGATGTTATTAAAACTTCTATGAAAGAAATGTGGAATCCCAGGAAAATACTAATGGATATTGGAATTTCGGTAAAAATGGCGGGGAAAGAGTTTGTCGAGGAGATGCTTAACCGATTGAATGAGCCTCCAACAATCAAAATTGAAAAGCCAGACAATGAAGATGATGTTAAACAGAGTAATGCAGGAGAAAAACCATTTGAAGTAAATCCTCTTCAATTTCCAGTGGGCTTCGCACAAGTCGCTATTCGTAGACGCTTAATGGCCAGATCTCGAATGATTTCCAAGCCGGATCAAATTCTGCCGCCTTGCCTAAGTGCAAAAACGGATCTGAAAATGCGAAGGCAGTTGTTTTCCAATCTTCCCATCAAGGAGATCTCCACAAATGTGCAGGATTCTAGTGCTGAAATGAAGCAGCTGGTTGCTGAGCACTTTAAAAAGGCCACAATACATACTCCCCTAACCGTCTAAAGATGTCTAATTTAAATAAAACTCGTGTCAATGGATTTTTTGTAGATTTAATTCTTGACTCAGCATAAATAAATACAAATTGATCAAATTGATGTCTTGTTCCAAAAATTATTACTTTACTAGAATAATTTTCTCCACAAACGATGATGTTAATTTTTATTTTTTAAGGACAAATTACTTTGTTCATCTATCTCCCCGGGGAATGCTTGCAATGCGCGCGCGATTGTTCGACTCTTATTTAAGGCTTCTTTCCGACTAAATTATTATAGAATACATTGCATTTAACGCTAAATTCTTTTAGTACTATATTTGGTGCAATACACGACGTTTAACTACCGATTAATAATACTAGAAGAAAGTAACTTCATATCTCCTTGCCTTCCTTCTTTTTTTTCCTAAACAAATATTCGGAGAAAAAGCAGCTTCTCAAATCACCCTTTAATTAATTAAATATATACGAATTATAAGATAATCCTTAAGTAGATAACAAATTTGGTTTTCGTGTTTTTATGTTTCGTTTTCTGTACAAACAACTAGAACAATTCCCGTTACACGGAAATCACATTCTTTGTGTCCTTTTGTACAACATAAAACTTGTGTTTTTTACCAACCAATCCCCAAATAACCGCTACATTCTCTATAACAATATTAACCGGTATTGTGCAGATGGCGCCACAAACACAAAGGAAAAACCGAACTAATCCGAACCGGTAGAGCGAAAACGACTTGATTACACCAAATATGTACATGTAGACGTTCACAGCCGCAATAAAACTGCAGATCAGGTCCAACAGCATGGGACAGGGAATGGGATAGAGGCCAGCCCAGATCATGTTCGACGTGGATAGGGGCATTGTCACCCACGAATAGACGCTGCACGCCAGCACCAACTTGTATTTCCACGGCAGCATCTTGGAGTGGACGACCAACAGGATGCCCTGTAGCCATCGTTTGCGCTGCTGCAGAAAGTCCATCAGCGTAAAGGGACTCTTCTCGTACATCTCGCCCTCGATAAAGTCAAACGTGTATCCCTCGCTGAAGGCACGCATCGCGAAAAAGCAATCCTCAGCCACCGATCCGTCTGTTCCATTGTCAAAGGATACTGCTCGTTCTGCTTGGAGCTAGAAAGAGATTGAAAAATTAAATTGTACATTTTACATATTAATTTTATAATTAAAAAACGAAGACTATCTCATTAAAATTAATGGTTTTAATTTGAAATGTCCACAAATTCATCACAATTTCTAATAATAAAAGTTGTAATTCAATTTAAAATAATTATAATTTAGTTTAAATGCAATAACTTTTCTTCACAGTTATTTATACAACTAGGTTGATCAGAATTGATATTATTTANGTAATTCAATTTAAAATAATTATAATTTAGTTCAAATGCAATAACTTTTCTTAACAGTTATTTATAAAACTAGGTTGATCAGATTTGATATTATTTAATTTAGGATCACGAGCGAAGAGTGTTTTAAAAGCTCCGTGTATTTATTCACTGTGTTTTATACAAGACTTTATGCATTTTAAACAAATTAGTACAAAAATCTTGGTAAATCATTGGCTTCTTCAAAATTTGTACTTATCAACTCAACCAATGTATCATTTAAAAAAAGGCAAATTTTGTTGATAATATTTAAAATATTCACTAACTTATCACAATTTGTACTGATAAATGAATAGAGATCTGTTTTTAAAACAAAAAATGCATTAAAAATAGCTTAAAGTCATATTTTTCATATTTATCCTTTTTATAAAATAACAAAATACAAATATTAATAGTTATTTAGACAACTAGGTTGATAATATGAGACATTATTGAAAACAACCTATATTCAATAATGACTCATATTATTTAAAATTACGATAATAATGCTTCACCGATCATAGTTATTTAAGCAACGTGTAGGAAAAATGAACTATAATTAAACTCGAGTAGAGTTCTAGAAAGCGAGTGAAATGTGTTTTCTAATAGATACAAGTGTTTAATTATGTATTTTTCCAAACAGTTTTTTTTACACAATTTTATACAAATCGTATATTTATTAGCTATTTTTCCGCGAAATATGAAGTAAAGAATAAGAAGACAACACAGTACTAAATTAAGGTCTAAACACATACATTTAAGGGAATTACTTGTCAAGCGAATAGAACTTTTAGTCTTATTTTTTTTCAAAATATAACACAAATAGAGCACCAAGCATTGTATTGCTGATAATCCTGTTATAGCAGTCATCATTTGAACCACATTTAAACGCCATAATCAACATTTAAGACAAAATTTTCGTTTTGTCATTTATTTTAAAAAAATGATTAATAAGTCATAGTCTATTTTATTCTAGAGACCTGAAAAATGTATAATTTTTAGTAGTTGATTTTGGTACAAAGTACTGATTTCGTGTATTTACACAATTTGAAATTGTCTGCAAGTAATGAATTATACTTTATTAAACACTGTACAATTATAAAACAATTTCTAGAAGAAGCATTGGCTACTAAAATAAAAAAAAATAAACATTTTTTAACAGAATTGTTAAAAAACTTCACTCCTCCAACTATTGTTTTATTCTGGTTTCATTTCAACATTACAGTTATTTAAAAGAAGATTAATATTTTTCGATCTTCCTTTCACATAGGAAATGTGGTATCATATCTCTCTTTTGTTTAAATAGTTCTTCATTCGCATAATCATTTATTTGGAAGAGAGATCCGATATGTGAATTTCATAAAAAGTTGAGTAAATTTTTAAACCATTCACAACAAAACAGACTTCTATATAAATTGGATCAATTTGATAAATAATTGTTACGGAGATCACAGTTTAATAATAACGAAAAAACACTAGTGATATAAAAAAGATCATTGAAATTAGAAATATTAGTGAGCACTAGCAAAGTATGAATATGAAATGAAAAATTTAATAAAATGAATACATAGATTAAAAGCCATGAACACAAAATAAATTATCAAAGGACAAAAATGCCAATGGAGGCAAAATGTAAGAACTTAAAACCAAATCGAATTGTGTTCATATACGTATATATTCGGAAATTGAAATAGGATTAGACTTTTAGTACCCTTTGCACATTGAAATCAGAGGTAAATGGTAACTAAATATACTTAAGTTCCTCAATCTTCCATATTTCACAACATATACGTATAGTTCAAAGTGAATTGTTTTAATGTAGAGTTTCTCAAANAATCGAATTGTGTTCATATACGTATATATTCGGAAATTGAAATAGGATTAGACTTTTAGTACCCTTTGCACATTGAAATCCGATGTAAATGGTAACTAAATATATTTAATTTCCGCAATCTTCCATATTTCATAACAAATAGTTAAAACTGAATTATTTTAATGTTAAATTTCTCAATTAATTTTACCTGTGTCACTACGTAGCTGCCTTTGAAGCTGAAGTATGGTTTGTGGAACATTTTGAACTGAAACCTCAATTTTCCCATGTCATCGCTGACCCTAAAACTGTCCGCAAGCGTGGTCAGCCAATTGACGACATTCTCATTAGCATACGTGATCAATCCCTGTCCAAACGGGTGCTTTCCATCTAGTACAAAGTTGATAATGCCCCTTATACTGTTCTCCGTCAAAAGAGTCTCCTCGTCCAGATGCACCACCCAATCGTTCCCGTTCAGTAGATTTACTTTATCCTCTAAGCAATATTGCAGCGCCCTCGACTTAAATAAGGCCCCCGTCTTCGTCTTGTACTGCTTCGGGACCACCACCTCACGCACTCGCCTGTGCTTCGGCAAATTTATCTCCTTGTCCGTCACCACCTCCACTAAAAAGTTCTCCAGTCCCGTGTCCAAGCACGTGTTCATATTCCGTAAAACGTTTGTTTTCACCAGCTCCGGGTAGTCCCCCCTAGTCACCACACGAAGACAAATAAACGGGGCCAATAAAGGCGAACCTGGAAAATGTTTAAAGTTATAAAATGCATTTAGAATTACAAATTTATTTCAATAAATTATAATCATTACCAAAATACTATTTTTAAGAATTATTAATTTTCCTTTGAATTCTATGTGGAACATGGGGAAAGAACGGCAACCTGTTAACTTTTCATTGATTATATGTTTTCAAAGTTTAAGTGATCAATTAATAGCAAGATTTTTTTATATTAGCTTTAAATGTTGGCTCCAGGTGTAAATTTCAAACCTTTCAAATGAACATTGCTTTACAATTCATCTAAAATTCATAAATTTATAATTATGCGAATTCTTTGACTAATCAATTCAATAGTTTAAATCTACAATTTACATTAAATAATGACAATAAATAATATTCTATATTTTTAATAATAGAAAACTCAAATCGTTTAAGTATATTCTTATTAAAATTAGACGATTAATTTCGATATATAAAACTAATTATAACCGAAAATATCAATTTGTAATATTTTTAAATACTGGTGCTGCGCCACCTAGAAGCACATGGTAATTTCAAACAAAAGCTGAATATCTTTACCGTTACTTAAAATTTGAGTTTTACCAAAATTTTAATTTAAATCCATTTATTTGCATTGGTATTGGTTTCGTATACAAATATAATTCCAGTAAAATTTCAATAATTCCAGCACAATTCCATTAATTATTTTACCATATTTTTCGAGACAACAATTTGTAAACAACTAAAAAATTGTACATTAAAAATGGCCAGAAATTAAACAGTTTTGGTAATTAGGAACAAAACTAGGCATCACAATCTTTTTATTTAGCACCTTTAGGCCCTTTTGTTTCTTAATGAACCAGATTACAAATGGGATTGATTATTGGATGTATTTATAAAATTCTTTTAAAAAATCATTAAATTTTGATACATTATTCAATACATAGACAATCACAAATCATGCACTACTAAAAATTATTATTTTAGATCCTGGTAACATAAAAGCAAATTAAGTTTGTTTTGTGTTATTGTCTTTAAAATATATACCACACTTTTTATTATATGTAGTACCAAAACTTACCCTTTAAGGCCACTTTCTCCGGAAAAGCATTGTAGATGGTCAATCCCAGGAAATTGAAAATCACCTGAGGCAGATTCAACAAAGCCAATAAGCGTAAAATGTATAACGTCAGAGCTCCCCAGGTCCCGTAAGTGACCCAGGGGTCTATGTTGCTGTAGGGACTGCTCTCCTCATTCCACCGCAGCGCTCCCGAAATCCACCAAAATGAGATCACAATTGTAAAGAGAAGGGCACAGTGCAGCAAGTGCTTCGTTAACGAATTCAACATAGTTGTAATTTGTTAATTGATCGTCTCTGGAAACGCCCCGTTCGTTCACTTGGTATTCAGCATTGTCCAGGTAATCTATAAAGACAACAAATGTTATTCAAATGTTCACAAATATGATTTCTATCAAAAGTTAGTGAGACCTTCGATGATCGGCGCAAATTATTTAAACAAAGGGCAATTGTCTTTTAGCTAACGTACGCAATTCCAAAATAGAGAAATAATGCTTCTCTTTGTAGCTATTTTTATAACCAAATTAAAGTAAATATAATAGTAATTTGTACTACGAGGTCGACTTTACGATAAATTTTAGTATACTTTAAATCTAACATGATTTTTTTTATTAGATAATCATCTTAGAATGTTAATTATTATGAAAATTATTTATAAAACTAGGTCATAAACATTAGGGATATTTAAAACCACGAGCATAGTGAGTATTTAATAATGCTTAGTGATCGAATTATATACAAGACCTTTGCATGTAAAACAAATTAACACAAAATTCTTTTCGAAAATGTTACTTCTCAACTAATTTTTATTCTTCTAAATCTTCCACTCTTTAAAAATAAAGAAAAAACAACAAATAGTTATTTGTGCTATAATGGTGTAAAGTCAACTGTTTTTTAATAAGTGTGAAACATTTGAGCCGAAGGCGAGTGTTTCATCGTTTTTTGCACTCCACTCATGAGTACTGAAATTTCTACAATTTTACATTAAATTTAAAAACTAACATGTTTCANATGTTTCAAGTGAATTCTTAAATTGTAAAGTTACCGTTAACGGTTGGAATTCCTCTTGACGAGGTCAAGAGGCAAATGCCTATTTTATTGTGACATGGA
>JXOV01008325.1:0-10663 GCA_001014945.1 Clogmia albipunctata | reverse complement strand
AACACTGATTAAAGGTGATCCATCTCTATCTCGAAAAAANGCGCGGCGTTTATTTTTGGGAAATTGTCATTGTAAAGTGTCAGCGATCGCGCGGTCGAGGTCTGAAATTTTTTGAATGGATAAAAGGTGCGATAAACGCGCGCGCGATCACGCTCTTTAGTACATAATATATAAAAATTATTATTTTACGATGACGAAACACTGATTAAAGGTGATCCATCTCTATCTAGAAAAAAAAAACAGGAACAATAACAAATTAAGCGAATTTAGATTTCAAGCAGTTTTCTTTAATTGATATGTTGTTGTTTTTTTGTTCTTCACTAAACCCGCTTTTGTTTTATATTGTTTGTCCACCTTCATTAATTTAATCTTATCTCTCTCACTTGTGTGGGGAAGTAATGGCGCCAATTTGCGATAAAACAATTTATTTAATTCTATATATGAATGTATATCAGGAAAAATGTCCTTCTATAGGGAATGGAAAACGAGGTTTGTTCAAAAAGTATCGAGAAGTTTCAAATTTTGCGGACATAATTCCATCGATTGTGGATTTCTTGTTATTATAGTGAAAATAAAATTTAAGGTTCTTATGTTTTAAGTTTCATCTAGTTCTATGAATATAGCATAATAATTTTGACAGAAAACAATGTATGTAATGTGTGGAACATTATCGCTACTTTTNTTATTTAATTCTATATATGAATGTATATCAGGGAAAATGTCCTTCTATAGAGAATGGAAAACGAGGTTTGTTCAAAAAGTATTGAGAATTTTACGGACATAATTCAATCGATTGTGGATTTCTTGTTATTTTTGTGAAAATAAAATTTAAGTTTCATATAGTTCTATGAATACAGCATAATAATTTTGGTTTTGACAGAAAAGAATTTACTATGTGCGGAAAATTCTCGATACTTTTTTAACAAACCTCATAGTATCTACCCGTTTATTGAATAAAAAATCGGAAAACTTTCCCAATCCGCCTCTTCTTCTGCAATTTGCCAGAGATGCAATAAAGTGCAAAAATATGTTATGACATTGTAACTAAAAACTGATTGTCTGGTTTTAGTTGAATCGTTCTCGCTCTTTTTTTGTTTTAAAAAGTACAACAAGGAGAGAAAGAAAGACGAAAGAAGAAAGATAGAGGCGAGAGAAAAATGGAAAGGTTATGAGATGAGATGGGACAGAAATAAGTGTAGAAAGATTAAAAATAAAATAAACACGACCAGAATCGGAATCGCCTGCAATAATAGCACAAATGAAAATAAATTCGCGCATTCGTGAAAATATATTACATATTATATTATTTTTATTAAAGAGCGTTGACCTGCTGATGGTGTGTGCTCATATGTGTCTTGTTAGTTGTGTGTTGTTAATATGCATGAAAATATACTATATGTTGTTTATTATATCACATATCTTTTCTGCCTGGTCTGGCCGCTTGGCCTGTCTCGTCGTCGACGTCGTTGTCGGCAACAGAGCACCAGTTTTATTTTACATTAAACAAATGTCCACGTCGCGTTTTGCTGTAAATGTAAATATTAAATTACAATTTGATTTGGCGGATTTACGCGCGCGATCTTACATTTGTTTGTAGAGTCATTTTATAGCGCGCCGAAAATATTGCGATTTACGATAGTGCACTATGGAATGGAACGAGGATAAAAACGAAATGTGTGTGGTTAAAATTTAGCTTTATTTGAAAAACGAGACTAAACAAAAGAGAGTATAATTAGCCGAAACGCTTCAAACAGAAGTTATAGTTTATTTTATTATAATATATTTTTAGAATTTTCCAAGATTGAAATAAATTGCGTTTAAACAAGAGAAAAGAAAAAAGTCTCGCGTTTTTGGAGAAGGGGATAATAAAATTTAATTTTCGCATTGAAATTCCCCATTAAATTAGCCTAAAGTCACAACATGTAATAAAAATCTGTGGAATATTCATAACACTACATAGCATTATAGGCTTTCTGGTCCCCATCTTTCTCGGAAAGAAGAGGGGACAATCTCTTTAATATTTAATAAATCCGGAGTGTCGACAATATTTATACAGATTCCAATTAAATAAATTTCTATTTCAATTAGAAGCCTCTCTAGGAGAGCTCTAGAGCCGTGTGTCTCATTTGTTGTTGCACTGGGGCCTCATAAAGTCCACGAGTTTATGATGCGGCGATGACAATTTTTATGGGCCGCATTTTTCTAGTAGCCACAGTCCTCAGAAGAGAAAGAGACACCCCCTCTAATGATTAATTTTTTGCGCGACAACGACGCGCGCGATTTTAGCATTTTTCTCCTTGAGCCACATTCCAATCAGAATTCTCCTCCCAATGATGGCGCCTTGGCAAGGCGAAGAGGTGATAAGGNTCCTTGAGCCACATTCCAATCAGAATTCTCCTACCAATGATGGCGCCTTGACAAGGCGAAGAGGTGATAAGAAAAGTTCTGGAATTTGTGATCAACCGATTGTCGCAATATTTGCAATGATATGCCGATTTGTTTGCCAATTGCCTACTACAAAATTCAACGACCTTCTGTCTGTGATGATTTTTTTTTTATTCTTGGAACACACTTTACTGATAATTCCAAAAATATCGATATTTTCCAAGCATAGGGTTTATTATAGCAATCAAATTCGTTTATTGATAGCATGTTGCGATTTTTCATGGGCAAATACATCAAGTGTTCGAACTATTCCGCAGAAAAACTGGAGTATTTTGAAAAACAAGTGATTTATGTAAACTTTTTGTTTTTTCAATTCTTCAAAATTCCTTATCAACGTATTCGTAAAGGTAATCTTATATCGCCCACCGAAAATCGGTCAGTGCGTAATTGCGAATTATCAATTCGCACTCTGTACTAATATTAATCAGTTATGTTCTACTATCAGGGAGGGAGTTGTGGGGAAATTATAACAGTGTTATTGGTATTTTTATGAGGCAAGAGTGATGTAAAATTTGCTCATGTTATCGCTTCCCTGTCACGGTTCATTCACTTAACCAAATTGATTTTTCACACAAATAATACTAAATTTATCAGCGTTTTATCGTCGAATCGACACACAAAAAAAACGGCGGATACTCTATAATTAAATTGTAGAAATGAGAGAGTATGGACAGTGTACAAGTGTGGCGTGTGTTTGCACCGAAAGAAAAAACACTATAACAATTAGACCCGTTATTTAGTTTCTGATAAGAGGAGAGCCGGGGTTGTAAAACTTGTTCTGTTGCTTCTGTCGTTTACGATTAAATCGCACTTTTGATATAGTCTCTTCAACACCTTTTTACTGTTTTGACACAATTAGCTATGTAATTACTGGAGACTTTTGACAGTCCATTTGCTAGTTTTCGATTTCANGAGGAGAGCCGGGGTTGTAAAACTTGTTCTGTTGCTTCTGTCGTTTACGATTAAATCGCACTTTTGATATAGTCTCTTCAACACCTTTTTACTGTTTTGACACAATTAGCTATGTAATTACTGGAGTCTTTTGACAGTTCATTTGCTAGTTTTCTAGAGCTTTAAAAAAATAATATCGTTTCTTTTAAGGAAATGATTTGAATTTAATTGGCGCAGTCGGTAAAAAGAAATTTGTCTAATATATTTTTGTTTATTTCAGAATGTCTATTTGGAAAGGAACTGAAGGAATTGGGCTCGACATGGTTTGCGGACTTGGGCCCTCCATTCGGCATCATGTACTGCCTCCGTTGCGAGTGTGTGGCCTTGCAGAAGAAACGACGCATCGTGGCCCGAGTGCAGNCTCCGTTGCGAGTGTGTGGCCTTGCAGAAGAAGCGACGCATCGTGGCCCGAGTGCAATGCAAAAATATAAAGAACGAGTGTCCAAAGCCGAATTGCGATGACCCCGTCTTACTGCCTGGCCGATGCTGTAAGACTTGTGCAGGAGATAACACAAGTAAGTTACTCTATTTATAGTATACACTGTCTGTCCCAATAAGAGGAGGCTCGCCCCTTCCAGTGGTGGCGCTTTAAAGTGTGATCATTTCTCGCGCGCGTTCCGATAAGATTATTCGTATTTTCTCTGACCAAATAGAAAAAAAACAGCAAAAAAAGTGGCGATGAAAATAAATAATCGCCCCAGAATTTTATTCACTCTTATTATATGTATAATCGAATTGTAAATATTCGTAATATTCCTTTAGTCATCTCCCATACTNGTGTGATCATTTCTCGCGCGCGTTCCGATAAGATTATTCGTATTTTCTCTGACCAAATAGAAAAAAAACAGCAAAAAAAGTGGCGATGAAAATAAATAATCGCCCCAGAATTTTATTCACTCTTATTATATGTATAATCGAATTGTAAATATTCGCAATATTCCTTTAGTCATCTCCCATACCGGCCTTATCATCATCGGGGAGAGATAGAGAGACTCAGACACTGGGTTCTAAATATAATGTTTTCTTTTGAGGAGACTCAACTTTTTTCCTGTGCTTCATTTTTCCTCCTCTTGGTGTGTTCTACAGAAAATCAAATCTATACGGATCGCAACGCAAAAAGATGTGGAGTTGAGGAGACAAGGGACGGGGGAAGACCTCTACAAGTAGAGAAGAAAAGTTAATAAATTAGTTATAATGGAAGAGAAATATTTTATAGTCGTTTTTTGTCTGACTGCCTGCCTGCTCTTCTCTTGGTGCTGATGGTGTTTTTCGCCAATGAAAAATTGGCCATTCAAAGAGTCGTTGCTCGTCCTCACAATTCACAGTGTATTTAGAGGGAGAGAAAGAGATGGTCTGGCCTTTAAGATAGATAGAAGAAGACCAGGAATTACTCGGAGTACATGGTCACAAGATTTCGATCTGATANGCCTGCCTGCTCTTCTCTTGGTGCTGATGGTGTTTTTCGCCAATGAAAAATTGGCCATTCAAAGAGTCGTTGCTCGTCCTCACAATTCACAGTGTATTTAGAGGGAGAGAAAGAGATGGTCTGGCCTTTAAGATAGATAGAAGAAGACCAGGAATTACTTGGAGTACATGGTCACAAGATTTCGATCTGATTATCGTTTCAAAGAACACTTCAAAACCCAGAGGAGACTCCATATGAGATTTTTGNCACTTCAAAACCCAGAGGAGACTCCATATGAGTTTTTTTGCTGTTTTATTAAATAACATTAAATATATAAATAAAATTTGAAAAGAAAGTTGGCCGTCAGCCAATCGGTTTGTGGATCATCATCGGGGGAAAGGAATGGACAATAATTTAATCTTAACATGATTTGACAAAATTCGCGAAAAGAGTTATGAGTGCTTATCTCTTAAAACCAACAACTAATCAAAAGCATGCCCCAATTAACGTAATTAAATACAAAATTGTTTCCTTTAAAAAAAAAGAGTGATCATTTAGGTTTTGAATTTTCCACTTAACTCTAGGAGTCTTCATTTTGGACAGCAATCAGTTAATTAAATGATTGGACAATTTCGACATCTTGGGGTATTTAAAGATCCTCATTAAAAAATGGTATGTGTGTAATTTATTTATTAGATTGGGTCCTTTCATCGGGTTCAGTAATTAACTGACTANATAATTTAGGTTTTGAATTTTCCACTTAACTCTAGCAGTCTTCCTTTTGGGCTGCAATCTGTTAATTAATTGATTGGACAATTTCGACATCTTGTGGTATTTAAAGATCTTCATTNGTAATTAAATACAAAATTGTTTCCTTTAAAAAAAAAGAGTGATCATTTAGGTTTTGAATTTTCCACTTAACTCTAGGAGTCTTCATTTTGGACAGCAATCAGTTAATTAAATGATTGGACAATTTCGACATCTTGGGGTATTTAAAGATCCTCATTAAAAAATGGTATGTGTGTAATTTATTTATTAGATTGGGTCCTTTCATCGGGTTCAGTAATTAACTGACTAAATCCGGACAGAGTCTGGCCTGTCAACGAGACCATCTTCCGGTTGTGGCAGAGGAGCTTATGTAATTGGGTTTGGTCGAAAACGGTTTCGGTTTTTATTCTCTTAGGCTCACTCTTGTCTTGTTTGTGTGTCACTTTTAATTGACAGTTGGCTAAAAATAAATCGCAATGCTCCACAGGTGGTCCTCCTCCACCTCTTTCACCTCCTCTCCCCACCTCGACACTGACTGACTTAATTAGAGATATTTGCATGGCTATGGCGAGTTATCTTGGCTCTTCTTGGGGTTTTTAGGGGGCGTTTTGTCGCCTATCACAGAAATTCAATGATTCAGTCGCAGAACATTTCGCGAATTTTTTTCAACTCTTGTCTATCTGAATTTTGTTTTGCATTCTGTTGGTGTGCTAAAATATTTCATATTTATGCTTGATCCCAATCTATTCGACACGCGAAGACGCGACTCCTAGACGCGTCGCGATGATCATCAAAAGAGAAAGAAGAGAAGATGAGTCTCTGTCGTTTTAAAGAAGCAANAACTCTTGTCTATCTGAATTTTGTTTTGCATTCTGTTGGTGTGCTAAAATATTTCATATTTATGCTTGATCCCAATCTATTCGACACGCGAAGACGCGACTCCTAGACGCGTCGCGATGATCATCAAAAGAGAAAGAGGAGAAGATGAGTCTCTGTCGTTTTAAAGAAGAAAAAACGATGATAATATGATTCGGTGATAGGTACCAGAGTACCAGTCGATTTTCCACATCTATTTAGAAGAATGTCACAGCGACGGCCAACGATCAGGATTGGCGTGTTTAGATAAATAATACGAGAGAGCTCACAGCACAGCCGTTGTCTTTGAGGATTGTAGAGTGTGGAATGTTGTGTTCAAAAGGAAAATAACTCATATAAATAAATGGTTTTCATATACTTGTCATTCGGGCAGTCGGGCTGAAATTTATGATGTTTCAGAGGAGTTGTAGTAGACGGCTCTGTGGTTTGCGGAAAACCGGCGACTGGTCAATTTTGGACACTCCACAACAACTCCCCCGAGATTCAAATTTTAGCGACACCGAAAATAAAAATGTTTTTTTCTGTGCTTGAAAAATTCAAACATAAGACATAACTCGGGCCTTCCATCCATCCATCTATCTATTCAGTCCTTGAGTCGTGACTCACTTTGTCTCGGGACAACTGTTGTCGCTTCTGAAACGATAACGAGTGTTATTGTTGAACCCCCTCATGAAAAAAATCATCTCTTTTCATTCCTAATTAATTTATTTACTCGGCGAGCGGAAAATCGTTATTTTCACAATTTGCGAAATTCTTATTTTTAATTAAAAGAGATCTCTTTTTGACGAATTATGTTTTGTTGCTCACGACGACGGCGAGGGTTGACCAATTGCCAAAAAGTCGGGCATCCGTCGAAAGTCTTATATTCCATAGAATGACAAGACGCAGGCCTCACGTCCTCCTCGTAATCTGACATTGGTTTACACGCAATTTTTTTCGGCAATGATGCTGCTCTTCAAAAGAGAGTTTTATTATCAAATTTTATAGGCTTGTACTTGGGATTAATTTTATATGATGACTTTGGAAAAGTTATTAAGTTTTTTATTTTCAAAATTAATAAAAATTTAATACAATGTTGTATTTTTTGTTTCAAACAGAACCGAATTTAAATTTTGCCAANTTATAGGCTTGTACTTGGGATTAATTTTATATTATGACTTTGGAAAAGTTATTAAGTTTGTTATTTTCAAAATTAATAAAAATTTAATGCAATGTTGTATTTTTTGTTTCAAACAGAACCCGAATTTAAATNCAAAAGAGAGTTTTATTATCAAATTTTATAGGCTTGTACTTGGGATTAATTTTATATGATGACTTTGGAAAAGTTATTAAGTTTTTTATTTTCAAAATTAATAAAAATTTAATACAATGTTGTATTTTTTGTTTCAAACAGAACCGAATTTAAATTTTGCCAATTTGCCTAATTTCCATATGATTAATAAATAATTAATTAGGTATTTGTGTAATGAATTTTTTCGGAGTATTAATTAAATTAGTGTCTTATTTCTGTTTAACAATTCTCCAGGTTGCGCGGATAGTTCTTGCGTGTTTAATTTAAATGGATTCAAAGGTATTTGCCAAGTCAACTGCAAATTACGCGGGATATTAACATATTAAAATTCGCCTTATAGTGTGATGGTTCTCTGGCTTATTGTGGGGCTTGTGTGGATTAATACACAACTCGGAATACAGTCGGAGCGGGTTTAGCACGCGGAATGCATATTAAGTGACACTTAGTCTTAATCTGGTAACCACAAAATGGGGAGAACGCCTCAATTCGGTTGACTAGTAATGGCACTTTGCGGAATGATCGTGTTACATACTAAAACAAGATCCTCCATGGGCAGTAATTCGGATGAAAGGGACCGCGAAAGATCACCGACATAGATTAGAACGCCATCTTTTATTACCTTTTTGAACTATTCTTAAAATTTTCATAAACTGAAACTTGATAATTAATAATCTCTTTCTTTTGCAGGTATTGTCCAAGATGTGCCCCAGCCATCGATAACGGAAGATGAGGAGCGAAATATAAAGCGTAAGTTTAAAATAAATTAATTTTTATGCTCTACGAAACGTGCAGGGCTTTTTAATTGTGCTCTTATTAGACTGGTTTAGGTTTTAATGGCTCTATTTGTGTGTGTTTTGACTATTTTTCTAGAATTCGCCTCATTATTAACGCCACGGACATCCCAAATTCTAAAACGTGAAGACTTTACATCGATGTACTCGATCAACAATCCCCAGAATATCGTGGCCACCGGACGATTCATGCTGCACAAGAAGAATCTCTACTACTCGTTCTACATTTCGGAGAAGGCCAGCCGACCTCGATCTATTCAATTCCTGGACCATAACGGAAATATCTTGGAAGAGCACAACCTCACAGTGCCTCTGAATGTTCCCTTTAGCATCTACCAAAATTCTACTGGAAAAGTATGTGGTGTATGGCGAAGGCTTCCCAGGGACTACAAAAAACTGCTGAAGGAAGATCAAATCGTTGTTGTCCTCTTGTGGGGAGGAAAGTTCCAAGCCGAACTGGCTTTGGCTGGACGAGTGGAGAAGTTTGCTTCTTTGCAAACGGAAATACTAAGCTCTCTTTTGGAACCGGCTCCAGGAACAAGTGCTGAACAAATGGCTGGCGCTGGCGGTACAGCCATCGTGTCTACAGTCAGTGGAGATACTTCATCCATTCATTTGACCCTTCTAGTAAACGGAGTATTTAGTCCCGATGAAATCGCAGATGCCCAATTGAATATTCGACTTGAAGCTTTAGATAAAAAGCAACTGATCTTGGAAGAAGTGCAAAAGGTGAAGAAACCCGCTCATGCTGTTAATGTCATCGAGATCTCCTCGCCAGTCTTTCTTAACGATCTTCGCATGCTTACCAGAGGAAAGATCTTCATCACTGTTGAGTCACGAAAGAACCCAGCCCTCAGACTTCAAGGTCAGATAGTCACTCGAGTCACCTGTGAAATTTTCCAGACTGTCCTAGCTTCACACAATCCGGATTCGATTACAAGGACCAATGGGCTAGCTTGGTTGTACTTAAACAAGGAAGGGTCTCTTAACTACAACATCGAACTAAATGAAATTACTCAAGACAGTAATCCAATAATAACTTTGGTAGATGACTCCATTGGAAAAAGGAGAATGGAACTGGAAGACCTAACAACTTCCTTGAACCGATACTCCAACGAAGCCTTCGGAAGCATTGACAAACTTAAGTTAAGGGTTTTGGAACCCTTGTACGCTGGAAGTCTTATTGTCAACGTGGCTTCAAAATCAGACGTCGTAGCCCGAGGTAGACTGATCACTCGCCCTGTAGCAGATGCTAGGGATAGTCAATCTCCAATTTTGTTCAAGAAGGCTGACAAATACAGTGCCCCTAACGTCGCAGGAATGGCTTGGTTGGCTGTAGATACTGAGTGCAACGTCCATTACGAAATCACCATGACCGGTCTTCATCAGCAGAAACACTTGGAACTCTACCTAGAAACGATACCTTTTGAAGTTCCAGGGGCTCCCGTTAATAGGAAGCTTCTTGAAGAGTTCAGTGGAAACTACTTGGAAGGATTCCGACTGGACATTAACTCTAATGATCTAGCTAATTTGGAAACCCACGTTTGTTATCTGGAAGTCTACTCCAGGGAGCATAAAAGAGCTCTTTTGAGGGCTAAGCTGAAGAATGTCAAGGTGCCTAACAACTGTTTCCAAGGGGACAGTGACAATGAGTTGCCTAGTTTGACCTACACCAAGTTAAATGATCCAGGAACTAACAACATTCATACGTACGACTCCAAGTGCTACCACTCTGGACGGTTCTACAACGATGGAGATCAGTGGGCCAGCAGTTTTGTACCCTGCCAAATGTGTAGCTGCTACAACCGAAGGGTCAAGTGTGAGCCTATTAAGTGTCCCCCTTTGAATTGTCGACCAGAAGATATTCGACAAGTGAAAGGAGAATGCTGTCCAATTTGTACAAGTAAGTTTGCTTTTCTTTAAAAATAGTTAAGCCTACAAATCTCCCAAAGGCACANTGTACAAGTAAGTTTGCTTTTCTTTAAAAATATTTAAGCCTAAAAATCTTCCAAAGGCACCTTNTTTAACTAATTATTTTTTTCTATCCTTTGCAGAAAAATCTAATGAAGACTTTGGGAAAACGGATAGGGGATGCAAACTCAACGATCATTTCTACCCGGTCGGATACTCATGGCA
>JXOV01008319.1:7937-22522 GCA_001014945.1 Clogmia albipunctata | reverse complement strand
GTAAAGTGAAACTACTGATAATTGTCCAATGCGCTCCGATAAACCACTCCANGTTGCGGCAACCAAACCCATAGTGGCACAAAACCAATTATGCAAGAAGGGATTTCACTCAACTGCCGTCTCGATCGGCGATTGTTCATCCTGAATAAAGAGAAAATCCTATTTCGTAAAGTGAAACTACTGATATTTGTCCAATGAGCTCCGATAAACCACTCCTCCAAAGCCATAAAGAATTTTGTCCCTACATCAACGTTTCCCATAAATCAAATTTTATAGCTGTCGTAGTTCACAACATTATTATTATTTGATAACCGACTTTAGAGGAAAATCTTAAGCCCATTTCTTCTCCGGAGTTTAACCGATTCAAACACTTTATCGACCAAGAGAAAGGGAGACCATCCATCCCACGTGGTCTCGTCAGTGGATCCCTTACTCATAATTTGCTTTGCATACATTTCTTGGCGGCTATTTGTAGACCCAAAACTAGTAATTTTAATTAATAGTTCATTTACGACCCTTGCTTCCCAGATTTCCCAGTCAACGAAAAATTTGTGATCGCTACCAAACTCCCTAATTTTTCATGCCTACAACCAAAATTAATAACCCGTGAAAATGGTTGGATTTTACAATTCAATTTGTGGAAATGGGCCGAGATTTTAACTGGCAATAATAATGCTCTATATTTTTAATCATAAGACTTTTTAAATAATTTTAAATACTATTATTATTAAATTGCAGCGAGATGAATTTATCACAATTTAGAATTTGATATTTAAGTAATAACTTAGCTTGAGAAAGTAGCCGGCAGATTTTTTATGTTCTTTTTCTCTCTTTCCACTTTGTATTCGTATAACTGAAGATATTCATAAAATATTTTCCAGTTATGNACTCGTACAATCTAAAATAGAATAGTCACTAAGACACTAGTCACGTAATTATACTATTTACTGTTTATTTATTGCCACTAATGATTCGTTTTTTAAAACTTGGTTCCAATTTTGTCCCGAAACACAACTATACACTAAGTCACTTCACTACTGGAGATACTAGTAAAATATTGCAAATTTTTACAATATAAAATAGCCACTAATCCAATAGTCGAGGATTTTTACTAAAACTGTTGTATGGTCACAATTATTCCATTATTTAACTTGATTTCAAATTAGGCCGCACTTAATTTTCCTTTCCTCTCCCTCGACCGAACGCAGCAGCGAGAGAAAAATACATCCGATCGTCAGGACGATCACGGACAAACTCGTTAGCTACTATATTGACACTATTACTATACAAAGTTGTATAAAATATTTTACTAAATAACTAAATTATTATTATAATCTTATAATAGAATTGTATGGATTTATTTAGTNCCCTCCACCGAATGCAGCAGCAAGAGAAAAATGCTTCCGATCGTCATGACGATCACGGAAAAACTCCCCGAAAAAACGGAATGCCGGATTAAAATTTTTAATGGAAAATATTAGTTTCTAAAACTGCCACCAGATGGCGAACGTGTCGTCTTCCAATTCTTGTCTTGTTTGTTTTTTATGTGACTCAACTATGATTTGCATCAAATTTACACAGGACTGAAGCCGGGACAGCGAATCACAAATGACTGTAAGCTCTCGGTTC
Organism: Clogmia albipunctata; assembly: GCA_001014945.1. Lineage (NCBI taxonomy): Eukaryota > Metazoa > Arthropoda > Insecta > Diptera > Psychodidae > Clogmia > Clogmia albipunctata. Next base: position 20,893 of record JXOV01008319.1, on the reverse strand, counting down.
GCTAGAAAATTTGATAATTGACATTATTTTATTGAGGACACATCTTTAGCATTCTGTTTCAACTGTATTTAAGGACAAAAAATCAATTTGAAAATCAAATGACATTTTAAGATTACATTTTGTTGAAAACAAATCAATAAAAATTGTTAATTCTCTGAATGAAGCAAGTTGGTTTCTAAGATTGATTTTCAATTGGACTATGAAATTTCCAGTCACAAACACATTTAAAAAGGAATGGGCGATAAGAAGAAAATATGAAAGGGGGTTGTGGCTGATTTGTATAAAATTGTCCTTGCCCTTCTACCAGGTTAACACAGATATATCCACATTACGTTGTAAAAGATTAATCAGTTTTTTAAACTTTTACATAAACACAGATTGAGCAATTATTATTAATTATGAATACGTATATACATAAAGATATACATATTCGTACATATTTCAAAATCCCCCTACAAAACACTTCTCAACCTTTGTCTTTACTAATCGCTTAATTGATAGTTGATACAATCGGATAATTAAAAGTCATTCTGGTCCCGGATTAAGTTTAATGAAAATTTGATATCTGAAGTTCTATTATCTTGACAGTTTCTTTCCTAACATGTGTTAATTTAGACCTTAATTTAGTATGATGTAGTTTTTTTTATTCTTAATTCTATTTTGCAAAAAATATGAAATAATTGTATGAATTGTATAAAATGTTATATAAAACTGGATGGAAAAACACATAATTAAACACTCGCATCTTTTAGAAAACTCACCTCGCTCGTTTTCTGGAATTATTCCCGTGTTTAATTATTGTCCTTTTCCCACCTGTTGTTTGAATAATTATTTATATTTTATAAAATTGACAAATTTAAACCTTTTCCTTTTCAGAAATTGCTGAAGTAATTGCATTTTTGGCTTCCGAAAAGAGTTCCTACGTGAATGGAGCCTCGATCGAAGTGACTGGAGGTTAAGCCAGCGATCCAATGGCTGCACAAAAACTGCCTTGATATTAATCAAAATACATACTATGTAAAACTGTTTTGAAAAAAGAGATATTTTGTTAATCGTTTTTAAAAACTAGTCTTATCAAAAATATTGTATATTTTTGTAACAATCTTTTCAATGAATAAAGAATGCATTTAATGTCTATAAATAGGCCTGCCATCCATAAAACATTTGGCTTAGATTTGAGGGACTCATCGCCTGCTGGATCAATCGTTCCACTTGTGCCTGAACTGTGGTTATGTCAATCTCATCGCATCCGTTCAGTTTCTCGTTGACTCGCAGCAAAGCTCGGGCTGCCGAGGAATTTTTCTCGTCCGGATCTGGTGAAGAAATGAATATTTGAATCAATTGTTATAAATAATTTTATATAAATTATAATAAACGAGCGATATGAGTGCTTTAAATATATTGGGTTGTTTAAAATTGTGTTTTAAAGACGTCTTATAGATTTTGACAGATATTTTCTTACATTTTTGTATTGAAATGTTAGGTATTCGACATAATTTTTGGATTTCGTTATGCGTCACTTTATCGGAATTTAATTTTTTTCACTAGTGAAAAGTCATCAACTACGAATAAATTTGGCCCAATGTCATAATTGAGGTGCCATTTTGAATTATAAACTGATCATTTTTTAATCCAGCCTCAGAGAGAGACCGCTATAACTGCAAATTGGTTTATCGTGTATTTTAAGAGAGTTGCAAAAAATTGGCCCGTGACACCAAAATATTTTTAATGCTGAGCCATAAATTCCGTTAAATGAAGAAACACTCGCTGCACTCGTCAAAATACATAGTAAATTCGTGCTGTAATAACCTATATTTCCCCACATGTATCGAAATATATTATTTTGCACCCCCGTATCGAAAAAGAAGCTTTTCGTTATCCATTTGAGTTTCGTAACGTTTTGTAATGTTTCACTTTATCGCACTCAGTGAAAATTTTGAATTTTTATTTCACTAGTGAAAAAAATATCATAAACCACGAATAAATATGGATCTTTGTCAAAATTAAGACGCCATTATGAACTATAAACTGATCATTTTATTAATCCAGGCTCACAGAGGGAGCGTTACAAGTGCAAATTGGTTTTTTCGTGTATTTTTAAGAGGGTTGCAAAAAATGTGCTTGAGTGTAAAATCAGTTTTTAATTTGGACACAATCAAAAATATTCCTAATGTTATATGCACGATCGTTAAACTTGAGTTTGTCGCGTGTGTGTGCGAGATCAAGACAGATTCAAGAATTCGGACCTCACACGATCCGTCCAGATTGGAGGGAGGACAAACAGGCAAAAGCAGAGTGAAGAAGACTCGTCGCTGACAACAACGATTATTATTTTGGATTTAGAAGCGATCAGTCACAAATTTGTAATCGTTGAATTAAATAAATAAATAGTTTTATTTTTAAGTTTAAATAAGTATTTCAATTAAGACCAAAAAGTAAAAGTTGGGTCATTAATACTAATATAATTGGCCCATGATACCAAAATATTTTTACTGCTAAGGACCGTTAAACGACGAAACTCGAAATTCCCGATGATAGTTAGGTAACTAAATTGCACGTAAATGAAATCTGTAGTTTATTTGAAATCGACAGCAATTTTAAAAATTTATCTAGAGCAAGTTTAAGGACGTTATGCCTTGAAATTTAAAGCGACGAAATAACGGGATTCATTTTCATCGCTTAACAAACCAATAGGAGGTCCAGAAGTGGCCATATATCAACTTTTAATGTTCGGTAAATCAGCCTATTTTACGTCTCTTACCCCTTGCCAAACCTTCCCGCAAGTTTTTGGACCGGCTTATGAATCGACGTTATCTCAATTTTGACGAAATCAAAAAATGCAAGTACAGATTCCATAGTGATGCAATTTAATTATCGAATTATAGCAATTAATCGGGAATTTCAAGTTTCAAATAGGGACGTTTTGATCTTAAAGGTACTTATTGCTCAGCAGTAAAAATATTTTGGTGTCACGGGCCGATAACGGCTCGTATTTCTAACTCTTTTCTTCGTTAAACATTGCTGAATTTATAATATCACTAACAACAGCTCTGTAAGTTTAAAAACTAAAAAGAATTTAAGACTATTAAAAAATTTAAATACCTGTCTTACTTTCATCCTTAATTGTTCTCGAGTTCAGCGTCTTTTTGTTGCTAGAAGTCCAACTGTAGAGAGGATCGTAGAGCAGCACCTCAACAATTGTGTTGATTAGTGATTTATTTTCCCTCAGCACTTGCATGGTAATTTCACAGGACTTGCGGAAAGTCCCGTCCACTCCAAAAGTCCCCATCGCTGCCACCATGTCCCTCGTCAACCGGAACGGAACTTGTTCTGGAGTTGGTAAAATCTTTCCTCGTTCAAAAGCAATCCCAAAATCAATATGAATCACTTCGGCCGTCGTTTTATCAATCAAAATGTTGTTCACATGACGATCTCCGATCCCCAAGATAAAGCCCACCATCGACGTTGTGGCAACACTGAAATAATTTAAGATTAAAAAAATATTCAATATATAACAAATAAAAATTTGTTATACCTGTTGATATAGAAGGTCCTCTTCTCGAGCCAGTCTCCTGGACTGAAGAAATTCTCCATGAAAAAGTACTGAAAAATGGGTTTTAACTTTGAACAAACTTCCAAATACACTTTGAGTCGTTCTTCAGATCCTTTTTTGCAGCAATCTGCTATTTTTGTTCGGCATTCCTTCACAGACAAATCCTGAGGTCTGTACTTTTTATGAGCGTCCATTAAATAATCACCCAGAGTTTTAGTATTTTCACAAAATTCCAAAATGCCCGACATTTGAGTCAAAGGCACAATTTTATAAGTCCTAATTCCCAGGTTTCTTTTCGAAGACTGTTTTTCCTTTTTCAACAACACGTTCATAAATCGAAACACCTGCTGCATGACAGCATCTTGTCGAAGATCATCCTTTCCCTTTACCAGCATACTCCTCAATTTTCCATCCGAACATCGACAGTACAACTTTTTAGGACAGTTTATTCCACCAACCATTTCATATTTGGGCACCCAACTAGAAATAGCTGAAGAGAAATAAAAAATTATTTTTCCAGGTAAAACACTAATTACCTCAAAGAAATCATTTACAGGTTTTTATAATTTCATTAAGAAAATATTTAAGTACTCTAAATCATGGGAAAAGGACCCTTTACTGATAATAATGCTATACCACCTAGAAAGGCTCTTGTTGGAAGTAATCGAATTAACCAATACTCTTACACACAAATCAATGATTTTAAATAAGAATTTTGTAAAACATTAAATTAAAGGCAGTTGAATAGAAATTTGAGATCTGCCATTATTTTATCGAGAAAAATGTCTTGGATCCTATTTGAACCGTGTTTAAACGACAAAATTTCAATCAAATCATTAAATTAACAGTGTCGATTTTGGAAATTTCCAGTCACAAAAAAAGAAAACCGGGTGATAAGCCAGGCAAATGCATTTTTTATAAGGGGCCCTGCTAATTAGTATGACACGGGCGTCCTTCTAGCACAAGTATCTTCTCGAGGTGGTGTTCCGCCTCTTTTTAGCCGAGCATATTTAACATTTGAAAAACACGATTTGAATGGTGTATTCTAAATTTGCTTAGAAAACAAGAACCAATTTATTTTTATTGTCAAAATTTGTTCTGGCTCGAACAACCGCAAAAAATTTTCACATTATAATTTTAAAATAGAATAAAGAAAATACCCAAAACTTTGTTTCAGTACTTAAAGATCTTTCTCAGGCAATGAAGGAATCGTACAGATTTACCATCCAAATCGAATTTATTTTTTTTTTGTATTTACTATCGCACCTAAGCTATGAAAAAATAGAACTTTTATTCAATTAAATGTTTTTAAATAAAAAACAAAACTGTTTCCAACGAGTTGTCTTCGAGTGATGTCACAAGTCCCCGCCTTTCTTCGGGAATGCATCACTTTTATGTAATTATACCAATTTTTAAATGCTCTTTCTGATTTATTTTGATAACATTGAATAAAATAATTAAAAATTCATAAAATCCTTTGTTAAATTTTTAAATTGTACGGTTGAAAACTATTATTAAACACATCGAACATTTATAAAACTCCCGTTTTTGGACTAAATTCTAATAAAATAATCCCTCATTTTGACCTAAAGATCAATTGTGCTCCCTTTGAGCTCAACAATATGCAGCTTTTAGACATTGTAAAAATATTTTTAAAAAATGTTTTAAAACTTACACGTAATATTGTCGTATTTTCCATTAATCAGAACTGGAAGTTCCTTTGTTGGCAATTGTATTCTGTCCAAATGCCTCAATGTTAATAAAGGATGTGTATCAGGAAGGACCGTTGCAGTTTCTGGCTTAACTTCTGTGTTTGCCAATTTAATCAGTGCCAAACTCAACTTTTGGAAAGCAGTGCAAATTCCACTTTTTGTTGAATCACTTTGAATTTTCTCAATTATTCGCCTCGTATTATCCATCCTCGTCTGAATACTTGATGTTATTTGGGGATTAGTATTGTCTTCGTAGGCGTTGTGAAGTGCCAGGACGTGATTAAGACTGTGATGTGGATGCTGTTGACAGCATCGAACTGGAATTTTTTATTCAACGTATATCGAAAATCTATTAAAACCTTAATAAGCAGTAAAACTCACCCATAATCTCCGTTAGAATAGCTGTGAAATCCGAATCATTATGACTTAATCGAGCGGCAATTTGGGGCAAGAAATTGAGAAACTTGTAAGTAGGAATGTTAACCATATTTTGCTTTAAAAACTCTGTTATGGCACTCTCTGAGATATTCGTAAACCACAGAGAAACAACGCGAATTATATTCAAATCATTCAGATTTCTGCCCACTATACAACCTTTAGTGTAATATTTAATGGCCCATCGTAGAAAAGTTTCCCGTTTCGTCTTGATCGAGTTCAGTTGTGCTTCCTCCAAAGTAACAGTTTGCTTTAAATTGTAATATCTCAATTTCTCCGTATGTGACATATTTTTGAGACTAATAGTTCCCATTTCATCACGGCTCTTCTTATAAAGTGCTTCCCTTTCAGCATACTCTGGAGACTTCATATAGTTATTGCGCTTTAATGAAAGGAACAATGTGTGATATGATTAAATACTAATTTTATAAATAAAATGATACGAGTATAATAAAAAAAATCTTTTGTCTGTGTTTATTCGATTCCTTATCCTAAACGGCTTTACCGATTTTCGGAAATTTTGTGTGCATATCGATTAGGGTACAACACGAATATTAATCTATAATACAATTATTCCCAACACGACATTAGTTTCACCAAACAAGTGAAATCATTAAACTCTTAATCATAAACCTGGAAAATTTCCATGATTATCAATTCATACATCATCATCATCGTGGCACTACAACTGAGATCGGATCCTGGCCTCCTCAACAGTTTGCCTCTAATAGTCTCGGTTTACAGCAGCGGTCTACCAAACATGGACTCCCAGTAGGCGTCGCTGATAAAAATCCTTTTCAATATGGATTCATAGGGCATCCTAGACACATGCCCCGCTTATTACAGCCTTCTTGATTTTATTAATATGACATACCAGAGTGAAGAATGAGCGTGATTTTGGTCCCACCTCTTTGAAATTCTCCTCCGAAAGCACCTCTCTCAAAGAGGAATTTAAAGCGCAGTTCACATGAGTGGAAAAGTAAAGTGAAAAATCATTCTTTCACTACTATTAGCGCAAATGAAAGAGAATTTAACCTTGCTCCTCCGAAAATTGTGCACACAATTATTAAACTAAAATATTAATAATATTATCGTTTTCTTTAAAAATTGGATTCAATGAAGTGGCTGCTGTTTAAACATTAATGATTTATTATATAAAATGAAAAGATAGTGTTTATTAATATTATCACACGCATTCAAGTTTGGAGGCAAACCGTACCGCTTTATCACCATCTCCGCTCGGTGGAGAGAGCGTAAGATTTACATAAACTCCTCCGGCGCAAGAGTGCAAAAAGAGGCGATAAATTTGCGCTTCCGAGAGTGGGATGAGTTTGCTCCGAAAACTTACTCTGTGACATACCAATTCGAGCGCAAAGGTTTTTTTTCTCGAAAACAGCTAGCCGGTTTTCATCCGCCTTCAAGAGTCTCCACGCCAGAGACCAGCAAAATCAGCTTAAGTAAAAACGCCAAGAATTCATTAGCGTCGGTTTTTCGAACAACGTGCTGGTCTCTGCCCCACGTTGATTTCGCAGCCGTAACAGAGCAATTCTTATTAACGTTTCCTATCTAAGCACTTTTGAGGTACCCGAAAGGATCGGTGATTATTCTTTGTACTTATTTCAGTCGATGTTTCGTCGTCATTTAAAGCTATCAACAATGTCAATGTTTTCGCTTCCGATGTTGAAGTATTGACCCGCTCTACTCCTTGTTTCCTGCCTATCACTAACAACTATGGCCTTATAATTTCTAGAATTAAAAATCATGTCCATGGCGTTGGCTTTTTGTAATTGATATGTAAGTTTAGTCCGCAGCGGGTATGTTTCGGCTCACAATGACGATATCATCGGCGTATGCTACCTGTTGGGTGGATTTGTTAAAGATAGTGCCAGTCATCTGTATATTTGCTTTTCGCACTGCGTACTCAGAAACCATATTGAATAGCAGGCACGATAGAGCATAGTCCAGTTTAAGGTATTGCTCTGGATGAAAGGAGCTGGACAGGTGTCCCATCACTTTAATGGAACATGTGGCATTTATAATCATGGCTGAGATCATCCTTAAAAGTTTGGCCGGTACTCCAAAGTAATTCGGAGCGGTAAAGAGTCCGGCCTTTTGGACGCTGTCATAAGCGGCCTTAAAATTGATTAAGATGTAGTATGTGTCGTCGTTATACTCGACCGTTTCTTCCAAGATTTTCGCATCGCTACGTACTTTTATCCCCAAAATACGCAGCTGCGTGACTTAATTTGCAGCGGACCTAATACTATACATACTATACTACATGTCTCACGATAGAAACTTAAGACTGCTACCTCATCCCCAGACCTTTCGATTAATTGATTTCTCATCAACAACTTGTCCAACACACTTGTGTTTTAGAAGTCCTAAACTACAAGACTTATAATTGTAATCATTTGGAACAACTCAAGGATTCATTTGTTGGTAATAGCTCTCCTAATTTCATGGACCCTTGGATCACATCACCTTAATTCTACATTGACATTTCATAAAACTGAAAACCCCTTAACTTTAGGCTATTGTACTCGTATTCAGAAAAATCATTTAAAATACTTTCGAAATATATAATTTTTTAAATAGAATCATACCTGAGTATAAATGGACTCTGCAAACCTGGCAGTTGTTTCAAACAATTTATATTGCTCATCAGCGACCGATTTAATTTTTGGCGTATTTTTTAATTTGTCTTTAAAAGAATGAATTAATTTCTCTGCAGGATTCAGATAGTTTTTCATGATTTCAACGGGATCTCCTGCCAATTCCTTCGTTAAATGCTCCACGAAGAGCCTGAAATTCAATTAATTATAGTTCAATTTTAAAAGATAATTAGACAAAATACCTCAAAGCCAAAATCTTGCTGAAGGATTCCATGTAATTTTCCTCATTTATAAGTTTTGAGAATAAATGTTTCGCCAATTGAGAGTGTCCTGTGAGAGAATGGAGATGCCCGTCTTCCAAAATCACCCTGGCTTTTGTATCAATGTCTAAGTCAAACGTTTCCAAGAGCTTTAAGTTGTAGGTGGCAACATTAAAAGCCCTTTCTTCTCTTGCCAAAGTTACAAGATTCAAAATTGTGTCGTAAAACTCTTGATTAATATTTTCTTTAGATCTAAAAGATCTTAAAATTGAAATCCTTTGACTTATTATCTGTTCCTGTTGATCAAAAGAATTGGTTTGTAGATGATCCCTGGTTTTCCATTTCTCTAGAAATTTCCCCAATTTCGAAGGTTTCAAACAAACATCCTCCAATTGTTGCAACTGAGTAAACTGGGCTATGAACTTGTAGATAATTTTCGTGCAATTCAAGGACGTGTTTTTCAACGAGTCAATCACATTCTTCCGACATTCTTCAATCAATTTTAGGGACTGATGTTTGTTATCCGAGTTAAAATACTTCAAAGCCAAACAATGATCCTTTTGAAAATTAGGTTCATTCGAATTGTCTGGAATTTTCGACAATTGACTCCAGTCTCCCAATCTCCAAATGACTTCGTAATTGTGATTTTCCTTCTGTCCATCGCACATAAACATTGATCCATCATAAAAAGAGAATCCTCCAGATTTTGATGGTCCTCCCTTTGATAAATTTAACATCCCCGTGACTGTTTTATCCAAATAAGCCAATTCCCAGGCGTTTTCCATTAGAAAGTATTTGTGTCGAGACTTATCTAAATTCAAAAATGGTTTAACAGCATCCACTTGTTCAATTGCTTCATAAGATTCAATCATTATTTCAATAAATGGAGACTCTTTCAAATCGTTTTCTGATGATATTCCAAGGGTCCTTTTCTGATCAGCCCATAACTCTCCATACAATAAAGCACTCGGGTAGAGCTCGCAATATTTAGCTGATTTGGATATTGATAAGTATTCCAGGGAAATTGTCTGCTTGAAGCTGGAATGAAAATATATTTTCTATGTTAATTTAAGGTGATCGGCTATTAAGCACCGCACACTAGGGCAGTTTAGGTTTAGTCTAGACACTTTCAAGAACGAATTTGTTATTAACTATATGTACAGTTTGTTTCAATTGTCAGCTAATTTTGGACTATACACATCATGTTTTCACTGCACTAATAGATCTTCCTTGAAATTAGGATTTAGCTTATACAACTCATCATTTGAAATTTGGACGATATTGACTATTAAATACGGGTAATAAATTCCCCGCACTGCTTTACATGTTAGAGCCCCTTTATAAACAGTATAAAAATCAAAAGTTAACTATTAATTATTATTTAAAAGGTGTCTATTACCTGCCCGAGGAATAAGGTAGAATTTTTCTAATTATACCAATGGATAGGTAAAAGTGCAATTAGACCTGTCATTCAGCACCACACACTATAGCAGTATAGGTCTCGCCACTTTAGCGGAGGGGTTTTTGTTAATTATTTCAATACAATAAATTTTTTTTCATTATTATAGAAATATTAATACAATTTAATAAAATTTGTACAGATTTGAGTTGTTCGGTTATTTATTATGGAATATTTTTAAAGGGTGTCGTGAGGGTTAACGGGATCTCAGGTTTGCTCTCGTTGTTTCTTCTTCATCTTATTTTTTAAACATAAAGGCTTCAATATATTCTATATAGATTTTTAAAAATGAAATTGCTTGCAAAAAAGTATAAATTCCACAGATATGTATTTTGATTATTGAATTACAGTATAATCCGGTTTTACTGACATCGAAGAGAAGTGGAAAATTTGTCATACTAACCGGACGGAATATTCAACAAAGTATCACTTTGTTGAACTTTGTTGGAAATAATATATAGAGCGTATATAATTAAAAAAATAAATCAAAATAAATATTTTACACAATATATACATCCAAAGTTTGGATTCCAAACCATGTAATGTTATATGTTTTTTTTTCACAAATCATTAACAAAAATCATTACAGCCAGTAATAGGACATTTTTTTAAATCATGAAAAAATTTTATAAACCGGTCCTACAAATCGGTCCGTTATTATAAGTGTGTGACTTTATCCGTCTATTTTTTAATACTTTTTACATGTAAACCAAATTTCGGTTTGAAATTCGTAATATTAAGCGGTTGGTCACTATAAGCGGTAACATATTTAACGGATCCTACTGTATATAAAGAAATCTCGAAAAACAATTTTGAAATAGGGGAGGTTCATCGTTGAGCAATCAAATATTTTATTGCTTAGAGACATTCGGTGTCACAAACGTATAAGGAACTGAATTTCAGATCGAACGACATACATTTCTTCAAATAATCCATTTGTTATAAAATGGGATTTAACCAAAAATGAGACTTCCATAATACACAATTTAACTAGTGTAATAAAATATATTTCAATAAAACATATGCTTATTTTAATAAAATTGAAATTTTAACTTCAATGAGAGTATTACTTAATTTCAAAAGAACTTAATAATATATTTGTTCTCTGTTTATATAGTATTCAAAAGTAGTATAAAAATAACTATTAAGAAACTTACTTTAGATTATATATCCTGATTATATTGACCAGGTCCAGAATCAACTTTATAGTGTCCTTGTCCGTTAGAATCCCATGGCAACTGTTCCTTTCCAATTGTGTATTTTGTTGCTCGAAAAATGAGTTGATCTGAATAAATAAAATTAATATAAAAAATTAAAGTTTAAACTGTCGTTTTATAAATACAAACCGCATTTTCAATTCCCTTGTTAACTTGCTCTTCACGGAAGGATAACAGCATACGCGTAAGTAAAGGAAGTAATGTTCTTGAAAAGGGATTCTAAAACGAATAAAAATAAAATAAAAGAAATCAATTGATAAAAATTAAAAATCCTTACCTCAATTTCAATAATCTTAACTAACGACTCATTTTTAAGAAGTTTCAACAATTTAAGTACGACACAAGTTATCCATTTATCTGGTTTGATTTTACACATCTCATTTAATGCAAAAGCATCACAAATTTCTTGGGAAGAAATCTGTTTCACTTTATAAATTATAAGTGGAGTTAATCGATTGTAGTCTGAATTATGAAACAATTGTAAATCAGAGTTTTCTCTCAAATGCTTTGAATTTTCAGGTTGATACAAAAGGCAAGTTAGAGTTTCTGCAGCTACGTTGGATAACTTAGCATTATATGAGTGAATATACTTTTTTAGTTCGATTAAAATTACAGAATTTGCGAAATCAACTGCACAGTCTTTTGAAGAGAGCTGTTGAATTAAAAAAATATTAATAAGTTTATAATCATTGAAAAATTCTATAACATTACAGATTTAATTATAACATCCTGTTTCATTTCCTTGCTGAAAACCATTGTGGTTAGATCAATTGGCCCAATTTCTCCCAGACATTTAGCAGCTTCTATTGCGATCTGAAATAAAATAGAACATGCATAGTATGTACAAAAATAAATAGTGTTTTGTTTTTAGTTCATAATTCTTTGTGGGTAGCACACAACAAGGACCTATTTCACAGTAATCATGTTGAGTTATGTATTTATTAAAATTAATATTCAATTGTTGCAATAAATAAACTTACAAAAAATTAAACAGCTTTAAATAGAAGTCGGCGAAAATCCGTATTATAAAACAGTATCGACAAAATGGCATACCAGTAAATTCTATGTAATTATTGGCATAAGTTCGCAAATAAAACACTATGTTCGTTTATAAATGCAAGTTCAAGAAGTGTGAACTTAATGCAAACAATTTATCAACCTTCTCAGGCTCTGGATCTTAAAAGTCTTGCCTCCAGATCTGATGAGGGCTTGAATGATTAACCACATATTTCGCGAATAAAAAGCAAGTAAATATCATATAAAATTTTATAAAAAACACATAATTAAACACTCGCGACTTAAAAAAAAACTTATTTAATTCGTTTTATAGATCCTTTTTTATTTTATAAAACTCATTTCATTTGTTTTCTAGAATTCTAGAGTGTTTAATTATGTCATTCCAATCAGTTTTTTAACAAAATTTTATAGAATTCGCATATTTATTAGCTATTTTTGCGAAATATAAAATAAAGAAAAAGAAAACCCATTACTAAATTAAAACCTTAACACATACAATTAAGGAAAGCTTTTGTCTTGATATTATGACACTCAAATTTGTTCTGTCAAAGTCGTTATTAGAGCAAAAGTGCTTTAATAGTTATTTTCAACATTGTATTGAAATTGCTGAAAAGTTCAATTTCAATACAATGTTGAACAATATTTTACATTCTGAGCAAAAATAATAGCAAAAAATCGCAATTAAAGT
>JXOV01008312.1:273-12644 GCA_001014945.1 Clogmia albipunctata | reverse complement strand
CGGCTGTAGAAAGAACGAGCTTCTACTACCATGGAAACAATGGTGGAACCTAAACAGGCTCAGGACTGGACATGGTAGATGCAACATGTTATCGAAGTGGGGGATGGTTATCGATTAGGGCTGCAGTTGTGACGCAGAATATCAGACAACGGAACATATTATGGACATGTGTCCAACAACAAGATTCGACGGAAATCCAGAAGATATAAAAGATCTAACCACGGCTGCAAGAAATTGGTTGTCTTCCTTGGAACTATGACGTAAATCTTTGCAACACAAACTCAACTGTATTATATTAAGTCATACGAAAAACCACTATTCAATGGGAAAATTTCAAATTGATTTATAAATCATGGCCATCTAAATTTTAAAGTTTAGAACACACAACAAATTTATTTTGCATTCAAGCTACTTAGATTTAAAATTAAAATTATTTAGTAAATGACTAATAGATTTAATATTTGATAATTTGCCACATTTTATCTAACGAAATCGCACAAAAAAACTTTTTTGTCACATCTAATATGAACAGGCCAAGGGGAAGTTTATCATTTCGCAGACTACTTGCTTGAACTCGAAAAGAGATCGATCTTGAAGAGTCTGGTCGAATTGCTAAAAATATATAATAACTCTAGGTTAGTTACTGTCGAATTATGTGTTTTGATACTGTATTTAAGATAAAATTGAATCTTTACCGAATTGTATATAATTGTTGGCATAAAAGTTTGGTTAATGGCTTTGGTGAGTCTTTCAGCTTCCAATTGAAGATTTGTGCCCACTTGATTGTCGTAGCAGGCATCAATAGTTTGCATTGGAATTGATAAAATGATTGCGCACTAAGACAATGTGAAAATAATGACAAAGTTCTTAAATTAACGAATTGCATTGGTTAATTACAGTTTCTCCAGTTGTATCCACGATGTATTTCATTTGACAGGACACAAACTGAGCCTGGGTTGCCTTATCAACGAGGTTGTGGAGGAAACACGAATGTATTCGGTTTCCAGAGCACTCTCCTGGACCATGCTCGCATTCAAAGTCTTCGCCTCCATTGATGCTTTTAAATATATTATGAAAGAATTTAATTTTTATTAAAGTAAAATGATGGAATATTATTTAAGCAACTGAATAAACCATTATAATGGAAATAAAATATGAAAATTCTAAAGAATTAAAACATTATTTTCCGTTGAGTCCAATTCCAAAACTATGTTTAGACGATTTGTAGGGAATTTAACAATCTTTATTTTAATATGGATTGATTTAAATTCATCAAAAGTTTGTTAGCTACGGAGTGTAATAGCCTATAAACCCGTTATGTCAGAAAACATCATCCGAGATTAAGACTTTATTAGCTATTCTACTATGTCAATATTAGTATCTAGAGATATACAAAGAGGGAAATTTCGATAGTTATCATTACTTTATTTGAATTCTAAAATTTTTATACTATTTTCTCATAATTCGAAATAAGGGTTTTTAGACTTCCAAAGATAGTAAAAAAATAAAAGATGAAGTAAAAAATAAGAAGACAACACAGTACTAAATTACGATTTAAACACAAGCACTTAAGGAATGTACTTGTCAAGCAAATAGAAGTTTTGGTTTCAATTTTTCAAAATATTACGACACCCATACACTGTATCACTCATATGCCCATGATAGTACTCATCATTTAAACCACATTTAAAAGCCATAATCAACATTTATGAAGAACTTTACTTTTTGTCATTTAATGTGGAAAAATTTAAATTGATTAATAAATCATGGCCTACTTTATTACAGAGACATGAAAAATGTCAAATTATATTTTCATTCTACGCTACTACGATTAAAAAATATAATTTTTAGTTGTACTATTTTGGTACAAAGTACTAATTTTGTATATTCACACGATTTGTAATTGCCTGCGAGTTTTGAATTATACTTTATTCAATACTGTACGTTTATTAAACAATTTATAGAAGAAGCATTGGTACTAAAATGTAAACATTTTTCAATATAATTGTATAAAGACAATTAAATTTTAAAAATGCAGATACTCGTATATTTTAAAAGATTAATAAAAGTTACGCAATATGTTTCTAAAGTACAAAATATTCTTACCGAGGAGTTTCCGAAGGGAATGAAATGAATATCCAAATGACTTCTCAATGACAGATAGTTGGGAGACAGTTGGTTGGTCATGAATTCAATGGAGTCCGGACCAAGGGATTCATAATAGATGTCGATTTTCAGCTGCAAAAGATGTAGAATTAAATTAGCAAAACACACAAATCGATTTCAAAGAATGTGACTTGCCTTCTTTGTATCTTGAGCTGGTCCTAAGTGGATCAGTTGAATTAAAGCGAGGATCAAAGGAAGAAACACTTTCATTTTTACGACCGGCGCCCAAGTTACCTCAATCTGAAACCTAAAAAAAGTTGCAACAAAGAAAACCGCCAAAATACGTTTTTAGATCGTATTTAATGACTTAATTTGTTTAGTATAAAATTTGTGACGGAATCTACAGAAAATTATGTTCCTTTTTTGTAGATTAAAAGAAATGAAAACGATCTTAAAGCATATATAGACGAAATTAATCAAATAGGCCTGGGAATGAATATCATAATGTACTTCATCATATGGGCTATGAATAGCTAACTAGATTGTTGAACAACTATCACGGGTAAATGCCTTCTTGTTAATTGTAGAATAATTCGTCACTAATTTTGATTTGCAAGTTTTGGAAATTGGTTACTTTTTGACTAATAAAATTTTACTTTGCGCTTGATACTTTCAGGTTTGTCACTCAATGCAAATATAACCGTATATTTCTGATGATAAACTAGAAAAACACTTTTAAGTCACACGTCACTGCTTTCAGTTTTTCCACTTTTCTTTTAATTTATTTAAATGTAAATTTTCAAGATAACTTTATCGTGTGTATTCACTCCACTTTAAGGACTTCATTGGCCGAAATTCTGTGTGATTAACTTCGAATTAGATTAGTGCTTGCCCTACGGTCCAAAAACTGAAGCGATCGCCCCGAATATCAGATACAATATGATTTTATTCCAGTCGGTGCCCTTGTTTTATATTCGCGCCCTTTAGCCTCAGTACTATACCAACACTAATCAAATTGCATCTAGTGATCGATCTGCTTTAATCAGCTGATTACTGTCCAGACGAGCCTATTACAATATTTTCTTCAATTGAATTATATTCACATCGAATGATAATTCTATTTTGATGATATTATTTAACCTATTTATTATTCCTCGTAAAAAAACAAAGGATTTTTCAGGATTGTTGCACAAATTAATACTATTTGCTATTATTGCAAAATATTATTCATCAATTTCCATTTTTATTTAAATTTTTTTGGTATTTCAAATTAGTTCTTACGATTATTATATTGTTCAAATTCTTTTCTAAAAATAATGCGGGAATATTATCAACAATTATTGGGTCAACGAAGTTTTGTGATTTCAATTTCATTTTACTTCATGTAACAAGGAACTGGTTTTGATTTTGATTGCTATAATTAACAATCTGGTTACTTATCTGCTTATGATGAATTAGTATTTATAGGACTACCTTGGATAATATACTTTATGTTTGCACTTTTTTAATGGAAGGCGATAAAAGACGAAGAGAAATCGTCCTAAATCCTACGGAGTGATAAAAAGAAGAGCCACTTAAAACCAGAAGGATCTCCCAAAATAAAAGGGTTGTGACTAATTAGATGGAAAACCGATTACATTTCCAGGAAACGAGAGTGAAATCGAAAGAACTATATTATTGGTTGCGAATGTCGATTTCTTCACATCCGCGGATTTATGTTAAACTCGGATAGAAAAGCCTTTTTAATGATAGGGGCACTACACCCCAGGGGGAGTCTTGGACTCCAGAATTACGCGCTTCCATTTCTGTCACTTCACTGCTGCTTATTTCCAGTTGTGGACTCCCAGTTCTCTCTTGTCCTTGTCCACACTATCCCCCCATCTAAGCCACGCTCGTCCCGGTTTTCTCGTTCCATCGGGCTTCGTCGCTGATTCCACTGATATTTGTGCAGCATGTCTTCTCGCTTTTATGAAGCCGACCAGTTGAGTGTTCGCATAGAGATGGTATAAGTCATGGTTCATCCTCCTTCTCCAAATACCAATCTCACACTTTTTAGCCTTTTTATTGTTGCAAAAAAAGTAATTTTAAACCCCTTTATTAAAAACTCAATAATTAATTAGAAAAATTATTAACCAATTTAAAGCCGTGACAATTTTAAATTAAATGTTAAAATTCACGATATCCTTTGGCATAGCTGCAATAGTAAAATGATTGAGATAAAATTGAACAATGTCGAGGAAAAGAGCACTATTATGAAAGATGAATTGCGGAAATACATTAAGAGCTTGTGACATCAAAATACCCTTGAGTTGTGAAATTTAAAAGCATTAAGCGACGAATCGCCCCTATTTTTATGGCTAGATTTTTATTGCGAGTATGCAGTAAAATTTTATCACAAACACTTGAGAAAACTTAGTTAATCTTGTTTTATTATTATTCGTGATAAACCATTTAACATTATAAAAACACGTAACATCTCTAATATAACACTAATGCCCTTCCATATACTGTGCCTGACCTATACTGCCCTAGTGAGCGGTTGCCGAAAGGCGTGTCGATTACACATCTGGACCCGCTCTGTCATCATAAAAATAGGTAGAAACAATGCTTACGTGAGGAGGTGATGGGCAGTACCCACTACTTTAAGGATATCACGATAGTGGGTGATGATCATAAATATGCATTTATATAAGACAACTCATTCATGGGTAGTTAGGTCCAATTTTGTATTAGATTTTATTTTTCAATATTAATCACTTTTTTACACTTTTACCACTCAACAAGCTCGTTGAAAGATTTTAATTTTATAAAAAGCGCAATGATTTTTAAATTGATAGGTACTTGTATGACCGAGAGATATTTGGATTAGTTATTCCTATGTTTTTCTTCCCAGTTGCTTTGGAATAATCTTATTAACAAACTGTTTGGGTTATTTTAATGCAGTTTTCCACCCTTTTCTCAATCAGAGATAAATCATTCAGGCAAATGGGAATTCCAGAAATTATTGAGAAGTGCTCATTAATTTTTTTTTTAAACTTTATTTGATATATTTACACTTGGATCATTCACATTCAGCCCCGCCATGTAGCTCGCACGGAAATAAAATCAAATTTAATTTTTTTGTCTCCCTCACATTCATTTCGTTTCCTTTTGTAATTCTAAGAGAAAATGTAGAAAGCAATATTTTGCTTCTCTTTCTTTCACATAGGAAATATTATCCGTTAATGTATTGCTTTATATTTAAAAGGACCGAAAACAGTTTACTAATTTGTACTAATTTAAATTTAAACCATCTGGTAAAACATTCAAGAAAACACACACATACATCCGCAAATACAGTTGAACCCTACATAGCAAAACTGAAGTTCATATAAATTTGATAGATTTCATGCACGGAGGTCCTACTTTAATAATAAATAAAAAGCACTAGTGCTTTAAAGAATTCTTTACTATAATAACGACTTTGACAGAACAAATTTGAGTGTCATAAAAAAATAATTATTAAAATATGAAAATAAATTCTCTATTTATTTGTATATACTATTTACATAGTTTTGAAGACATTAGTGGGTAGGACAGGCATCACTGGGGAAGTCTAGCAGTTCACAGACTACTTGCTTGAACTCGAACTGAGATCGGTCTTGAAGAGTCTGGTCGAATTGCTAAAATATTTTAATAAAACCGGGTTAATTACTGCCGAATTACGCAATTTGCTACTGTATTCAATATCGAATTGAATTAAATCTTTACCGAATTGTAGACGATGGTCGGCACAAAAGATGGGCTGATGGCTTTGGTGAGTCTTTCGGCTTCCAATTGAAGATCAGTGCCCAGTTGACCATTGTAGCAACTTTGGACAACGTTCCATGGCACTTGAATGTCGCTTGAGCACTAAAACAATGCAAAAATTGTCCACAATACTTATAAATTATGAAATTGCAATAGCTAATTACGGATTCTCCAGTTGGTTCAGCGTTGAAGTTCATTTGGCAGGACACGAACTCCACCTGAGCTGCTTGGTTGTTGGGAACATTGTGAAGGACACACGATTGAACTCGGTTTCCAGAGCACTCAGCTGGTCCGTGCTGGCATTCAAAGCTTTCGCCTCCATTGATGCTCTAAAATATATTATATTTAAGTAAATAATATATAAAATTATCTAAATAAACCAATACATTGAAAATAAAATTTAAAAGAAAATACTTAAGAATTAAAACACTGTCAGTGCAGGGAGAAATCACCCATGAATAGCTAATAATCTATACTAATGGTTCATAAACTAATATTGAACCCCTCCTCTAAAGTGGAAAATCTATACTGCCCGCCATGGTGTGCTGTGCTGATAGGCCGAGCTTATTTGCATCTTACTTTATCCTATCAAATCATTACCAAAGTAAAGTTGTATAAAAATTGTTTCTAGTTGCAATGAAGGACCCTCACAACACAGCATCATGAGTTGTATAGTCCTAAATTAACCGACTATTCGAACTAACCATACATATTACTTAAATTAAACCTCTCTTAAACAGTGTCCAGACCAATACTGCGCTCGTGTGCGGTGCTGAATGGCGGGTCTAGTATCACGTTTATCCCCTCCCATCCAAACACTACTCAGTTTACAAATTACTATAATGATAGCATTAAGTTAGTTAGGGCCAGAACTGCTGCTAGGCAGGGAGAGCTAGAGCAAATTACGTGGAGGAGCGTATGGCTGTCCACCATACACTTAATGACACGCTTTCGTACACCTGGTAAATTATCTTATTCACATATTTTATATGTGAATAAGGGCTATAATCTCCGAGCGGGTTATGCGATCAACCTACCATACCAAGATCATAGTAACGATGCACGATAACGTATCACTAGGTATATGGTGGACAATCATACGCCCCTTCTCGTACATCGCCCTAGCTCTCTCTTATTCCAACCGATATAATAATTGCTTAATTTTAATTTTAATAGGATAGGATAAAAGTGTTTATTAGACCCGCCATTCAGCACCACACACTAGGGCTGTATAGATCTAAACAAAACAACACATTTAGTATGTAACTAAATGAATAAGTTTTATATTATACTAATTTTGTTTATTTAATAATATTTTTTTTTTATTATGAATTTCATATCAAAGTTACTTAAGTTTAAATATTGACCAAATCCAAGAATACGGTTACAAAAACGATAGCATGTTTTCTTTAATTTGAGCTAGTGAAAAAAGAAATACATAATGTACGGTCAATGTCAAAATTTATAATCCATTTTTGGAGCAAAAGTGACACTTTTTTTTATCTGGTTTTTGCCATGCGACCTAGATAACTTCAAATATTTTCAAGATATTTTGAATTACTCAAAAAAATATCTAACTTAGTACATTATTTATTCTCTTTCATTTATTAAAACAGCTGATTTGATAAGTTTTATAGCACAAATAAATATTTCTTTATATTGTATTTCAGTTCCTATTTCTTTTTTTTATATCACACAAATTCTAAGAATGATTTAATATATATTTAGATGTTTTAAAATTATAGTTGACTATATATTTATAAAATCGATTGAATGTTAAAAAAACCAGATAGTGATAGATAATGATAAAAAAAAAGAAACAAATATGTTTCAAAAGCACAAAATACTTGTATTCTTACCGATGACTTTCCGAAAGGAATGAAGAGAATATCCACATAATCTCTGATTGAGTAGTAATTGGGATACAGTTGGTTGGTCATGAACCGAATGGAGTCTGGACAGAGGGATTCATAGTAGATTTCGATGCTCAGCTGCAAAAGAAGTGGAATTAAATCAGCAAAACAGACAAATCGATCGCAAAGAATGTGACTTGCCTTCGTATTTTGAGCTGGTCCGAAGTGGATCAGCTGAATCAAAGCGAGGGTCAATGGAAGAAACACTTTCATTTTTTACGGCGCCCAAGTTACCTCAATCTGAAACGTACAAAAAACAAATTGCAAACAAAGAAAACCGACAAAATACGTTTAGAGTTCGAATTTAATGACAAATTTTATTACTTTTTTCAAACAAATTGTATAAAAATTTGTTGAGTATAAAATTTTACGACCTTTTGGGAAGGAGTGGAGAAATGTGCCGGAATCAGCAAAAAGAATTATGTTCTTTTTTGTAGATTAAAAGAAAGCATCTTAATGAAAACGATGAAATTAATCAAATAGGCCTGGGAATGAATATCATTACGTGATTCTTTATAAGGGCTAAGAATAGCAAACTAGATTGTTGAAACACCAACAATTATCATGGGTCAATGCCTTCTTTGTTAAGCAGTATCATGTGAATTTAATTGAATTAATTTTTAATTGCATAATTGTTTACTACAGGAAATTCCACGATGGTTAACATATTTTTACAATTTAAAGAAAAAAATATTATTGAGAGACTCTTAAAGGGATTGTTATTACTTTAAACTATGAACAAAATTTATAATAAAGCCAATAGCTATTTAAATAAAAAAAAACACATCTATGTATTTAAGTTGCATGAAATTGTTATTATCGTACTAAAATTTGTTCTCTAAAATCTAGTGCTTTGAAACACTCGGTATGCTCGTGACTTTAAAAAACTCTAGTGTTTATTAATGTCCTATCTTATCGATCAGTTGTATAAATAATTATGAAATTTTAAAACATGGAAATTGGTTTTGTAACGGTATACTTTTCTCTACGGAGTGCTGAAATAATTTAAAATTTGCACGCAAATTGTCACTAATTTAATGAAAATATATATTGTTGTCAAAACCATTTCGTTGTGAGTATTCTTATCTCACTCTAATGAACACTATGTCTCACTCCACAATTTGAAAAGAAAACCGCTGCTGTTTTTATTTTTAATTATCGATTAACTTGTATTTTTTCCAGAATTACACAAAATAGCGTTCGATGTAAAAAGTGAAATATTAAACGTGCGCCACCTAGAACCACAGCAAGCTAAATTTATACAAAAAAGACAGTTTGCTTTGTTTTCAACTCTGTTTTAAACTGAGTCAGCTTTAAATGTATTGTGTCTCGAAATTACCAAATTTACACGTTCGCCATCTAGTGGAATATTTTTGGACTTCTTGAATTAAATTTAAAATGGATTTTTTTTTAAAACACGTTTTAAACAGGATCTGGAAGATGTATCAAGAATAAAATAATGACAGTTATCAGATTTTATAGTAAACCTTCTTAAAATTTGAGTTTTACCAAAATTTTAGTTTAAATCCATTTATTTGCATTAGTATTGGTGTCGTGTACAAATATAATTTTATTATTTCTTTACGTTGTTACCGATTTACAGGTTATTACAGCACTTGTATCGAAATATACTATTTTCGTGAGTTTCATAATATTTCACTTTTTACACTTGTAAACTAATAATTAATTCATTATTTATTAACAAATTTAACTCGTTAAGAAATTGAATTTACACTCTAGTATAAAAATATCTGTGAAAATACATATTTCATTTTTGATAGATAATTTTTACTAGTAATTTAAATATAATATAATTGAGAATATCATAAATAATAACGTTATTTAATAAATATTTTAATTCAAATTAATTCATTGTCGATCATTCTAAATATTTATCACTGTATACAATTATAAAGTTTAAATGTATAAAAATTCAATTGATTTCATACATGTTTTAATAATCATCTACTATAATTACGTATATCTCATTGAATTGACACAGCCACTATGTCACTATTTATTATACTTGTTATAAAGTATTCACTTGGCATAAATTCTGTTTGATCAGACCAAATTACTTGGAATTTTGAATCAACATCTGGCACTCTTAATTTCAAATACTCTTAATTGCTGGAAAATTCGTCACTAATTTTGATTTGAAAGTTTTGCAAATTGGTTACTTTTTAACTGATAAAATTTGACTTTGAGACTTATACTTTCAGGTGTGTTGCTCAATGCAAATAACCGTATATTTCTGATAATAAACTAGAAAAACACTTTTGGTCGCACGTCACTGCTTTCAATTTTTCCACTTTTCTTTTAATGTATTAAAATTGTAAATTTTCAAGATAACTTTGTCATGTCTATTCACACCACTTAAAGAACTCCATTGACCCCAAAGTCGCTGTGATTAAATTCGAACTGGATTAGTGCTTGGCGCTTACGGTTCAAAAACTACGAGTAAAGCGATCGCCTCGAATCTCAGGTACAAAATGAATTTTTTCCAGCCGGTGCCTTTGTTTTTATATTCGCGCCCATTTGCGTCAATTTTTCCATTTTTTCATTACTATACCGACACTATAGTACTCGTTAATTAAAGTGCGTGTAGTGTTCGATCAGCTTTGATCAGCTAGCTGATTAATGCCCAGACGAGCCTATATCAGTTTATTTTTTTATAATTGAATTTTCTTCTTCACATCGTATGATGATGATAAGAACTTCTTCAAATGATAACTCTGTTTTGATGGAATTATACCACCTATTTATTAACTTTTCATGATTAAGTACAATTTGTTTATATGAATCTAATTCTTATTTTCTTAAGAATATAATTCTTAAATACAAAGGATTAATTTTTTCAATAGTGAAGAAACATTCATGAACAAATTTGTCTCAATATCAAAATGTATATTATCAATCAAAATATCAATTACTGGTGAATTTATGTACTTTTTTATTAAAAACCCCTGTTTTTAAGTCGGAAATGATGAAGAACTTGTCTTCAGCTCATTATGTACTCTCGTTTTCTCGTTGAAAATAGCTGATTTTATACCCTTGTATCACAATTAACTATTATTTGCTTTAATTCAAATCCCAAACCTTAAAATTTTCCTGAAATTATTAAAAAAATTTCTTTATTATTTACTTATACATCTCACTTATTAATTTTCCATAATTTAATTCAAAATAATATTTTATATTTCCACATTTATTCTTCATTGCGGAAAATTATCAACAATTATTGGGTCAACAAATTTTTGTGTTTTCAATTTCATTTTACTTCAAGTAACAAGAAACTGGTTTTGAACTTGATTGTTATAATTAACCACTGATTTTCCACTTACATTTGATTATGTTGTCGTGTTTGGTAGACTACGAGTACAATTTCCTTTCTGATTTATTGGTCTATGTTTATAGATCTTTGTCTAGTAAAATCGTTTTATTTCAAAAATTTACTAAAGTATAGTTAAATAATACCAAAAAACAAAATGCAACATTGAACAGTTTTTTCTTTTCTACTTTATTTTTATCTTTTGGTTTTGGTTGAAATCAATATCGGTAACATATTACTTTAATTATTTAAAAAATGTCTTAAACGATCTAAGTTTTAAAAATCACATTTATCTTAAAATAAAATTTTCGATTAAACTAATACCAACCCTTGCTATAATAAGAAAAAGGTAGTACTTTTCCGAAGAGTGGTCAGATGGAACGCCTAAATTTGATGACAACTGGAAATTTTTAAAGAAGTTTTCTACACATAAGTTTTTTTTTGGCATTTCGAATTATTGTAAAATAAAAAAGAAAACTTATCCGTCACAAAATTCGCGGTTTTATACAAAAGTTGTTATGAAATTTAGTCAGCCCATCTGATTGTGTTTCGGAAATGTTCTACCAGTAAAGGGTCATTTTAACATGATATCAATTATCAACCAAAGTGATCTCACATTTACTTGCTTATTTTGGGAAGAAACAAAACATCTACGTGTTTTTTATTTGGCGCGCGCCAGCTAGAAGGGCAGCATACAAAATTCATACAAAAAAGACAGTTTGCTTTGTTTTTAACTCCGTTTTCAACTTTGTTTTGAACTGCGTCAGCTTTAAATGTATTGTGTCTGGAAATTACCAAAATGACACGTTCGCCATCTTGCATTAGTATTGGTTTTGTGTACAAATATAATTTTAATATTATTATTTCTTTACGTTGTCTTTCTACAGGGTTTAGGACTATTGTAGTTACATATAAAGGGCATCCCGATAAGGGGTTTCAAAATTATTGTTTCTGTTGAATATCCACCATGATTATGCTTAAGTAGTATATCATGTTTATGAAATTTTTCAAAATCAATTCGTACATTTTCGTTTGTATATTCTCGCCAATTTTATGCATACGATCATTAATGTCTTGAATTGTTTGTTACGTATTGACATAGCCTTTATCGTTGATGTGGTCACAAAGAATAGTTATTTGTGCTACAAGGGTGTAAAGTCAACTGAATCGAGTGTGAAACATTCGAGCCGAAGGCGAGTGTTTCATCGTTTCCGAGTTAAAAACAGGACTTT
>JXOV01008307.1:3337-25112 GCA_001014945.1 Clogmia albipunctata | reverse complement strand
TCGAATACTTTCATGAGTAACTGTATGTATTATAAGACCTTTAGACCATTGCTTCAGATAAAAAAATACTTATTCCCCCACATTTCGGAAAATTGACGAGTGTAATTGGTGTGGAGATCATGCAGAAAATGTTTTGTGATGGTGCCATTTCTCAAAGTGAATTACAAAAAAGAAATTATTTTAAAAAAACAAATAAAACTGTTAAATTCCAAATAAAGTTTACCCACTCAAGCTAAGTTATTTTCAAATAATAGAATAAAATCCGCAAAGATGGCAAAAACTAGAATATTCAGTCTCGCGTAAATTCAATATTGGTCTCGGTGGAGAAAAACAATTGCTGACCATTGTACTCGTATTTATTTCTACTCTGGTAAAAAGGTTCAACTTCTTGACAAATATATTTGAAACAATACGATATTTTAGAGACAAAAACCGAGGGAAAGACTTGACGGAATGCAAACAATTGCACAAATTCTGGCAAAACTAACAAAATGTGTTTGCAACCAGTTGAATGGGGGATCCTTTCCTCTTTTCCGACGTTGGCCTGGTCACAAATGCAGTCTGCATTTCTCCATTCTTGCATTCTATTTTGACTGAATAAATTGAATATTGCAAACATTTGCCAATTTGATTTACTGCTCGAGTGTAACCATTTTTATTTGCTTGTTCTCAAAATGCAATTTGTTTGATGCTTCTCGTCGCTCTCCCCGTTTTAAAATAAACACAGAAAACAGCAGAGTGGAGGTGGTCCCTCTCTCCGCATCCATTTGTTTTCCATTTCCGCATTTCCAATTATCATTTTACTCCATCAACAAGCAGATGAAGTTGTTTTCCTTGCCCAGATAAAGTAAACTGAACGGAATTCAGACTCTGTTACAACGGAATCTCCATTCACATCGTACAATCGATTCCTCATAGTTTTCACAAAGCAGCTTCCAATTTGCCGATTCGCAGAAAAATACAAATGTTGTAATATCATTTTGATTACTTGTGATTCTCAAGATAGGTAAACAATTTATTTAACGACGCATCTAAATAAATACCGGAAACATATTGAAATCGAGTAAGAAATCTGAATGGTACTTGACTCATCTTGATGGGATATTCGTAAAAATTGAACCTGTATTTAATACAATGCAAATATTATATACATTTGAGTTTTATCTTTATTAAGATTATTAAAAAGCGAACACCAAATTCAATCAATTTATGGATTTTTGTGGCTTAAAATTTATATTATGACATTAAAATTTGTTCTGTCAAAGTCGTTATTATGGCAAAAGTGCTTTTCCTTTATTATTAATGTGTGACCTCCGTGAAAGAAATCAAACAAATTTACATGTACGTCAGTTTTGCTATGTAGGGTTTAACTGTATTTGCGGATGTATGTGTGTGTTTTTGACTGTTTTACCGGATGGTTTAAATTTAAGTTAGTACAAATTACTAATTAATCAACTATTTACGGTCCTTTTAAATTTAAATCATCCATTAACGGATAGTATTTCCTATGTGAAAGAAAGAGAAGGAAGATATTGCTTACTACATTTTCTCTTAGAATTAGAAAAGGAAATGAAAACAATGTGAGCGAAACAAAAAATTAAATTTTATTTTTAAGACAACGAATGTTTTTTTTAAATTTTTGTGTTAATTTATTTAAAAATGCATAACATTTTGTATAAAACACGGTCCATAAGCATTATTGAACACTCGGGCTTTCTTTAAGGCACTCGCTACGCTCGTGGCCTAAACCAACCCTTGTATTTAATAATGCCGTATCTTATCCACCTTGTTGTATAAATAACTATTATTGAATAGTTTATTTGAGAAAGACAATTTTTGGCGAAATTGTATTTTTAATAGAGTAATTTCAGAGTCGGTACATGGTCTGGGAAATATCCAATAGGTCTTCTTATATATTGAAATATATACAATTTTGATTAGGAAATTTTCTATTGGTGTGCTGATCTGGTGATTTAAAATTAGTACTTTGTCATTAGTAAGTCATTATTATTATTAATGAAAAATGGACATAGATCCTGGATCGGGCGGAAGGAACGCACCAAAAACCGTAAAAAAAATAATTTAAAAGATTCTCGATATTATTTGCAAACTGGAATTAAAATATTTCTGTATTTCTCCCTCTAGCCGTTTTCCCCATGGCTGGGGATCGTGATAAATCATATTCTTTGAATAATAGTTATATGTTAATATGTTTTAAATTGGATCAGACCATCTAAAAGGGCAGCGACCTCTCGATCGCACTCCCTTTATGTGTCCAGTAACTATTAGCCGTTCTAAGCTTCCGTTAGGTCGTCTAATGATATGTCCAAAAATTGAAGGGTTCGCTGCNATGATAATCGCTGTGATACATTTAATTCTTCCAGAATTGAAATGTTCGTTCTATGTTCGGTCCAAGATATTCTAAGCATTCGTCTCCAACACCACATTTCAAAAGGGTCAATTTTATTATTTACTGCTTTTCGTATTGTCTCTGCACCGTATAAAAAGATAGAAAATACAAGACTTTTTTAATAATCTCATCTTGTTTATTTTTGAGATATTTCTATGTTTCCATATTTTTGTCAGCTTGGTCATTACGATTCTTGTCATATTAATTCTTCTTTTAATTTCGTTGGTGCAGGTGCCTTGCGTGCTAATTAACGAACCTAGGTAATTAAATTCATGGACTAGTTCATACTGTTTGAATTTGACTATTTCAATCAATAAACATTAATTTGGTCTTAGCTTTGTTTTTTTGTAAGCCAAATACTTTGCTTAGTTTCACCATGTCATTCTCTGAAGATGTCAATAAAACTATATCGTCCGCATAACGGAGATCAGAGATGTTTTGTCCATCGATATTAATGCCTTTTTCATCTCCGTCTAAGCTCATCCTCATGATTAGTTTTCCGTATATATTAAATAAGTCAGGAGAAAGAACGCAGCCCTGTCTGACTCCCTTACTCAAATTTTTAATATTCCTTAAAAAGGACTAATATTTATTTAATATAGATATAATTGAAACAAAATGCATTTTTATTTCAATTAAAAATATTGGAAAACAATAAAGATAAAGTGTTTAAAAATTTGGGCTCCAGGTGTAAAGCTTCATGTGGGACGAACCAATAGTATTATTTATCGTTCATCATTAATCCGCTCTACGGACAAATGATTAACGTACTAGACTTCCTTGGCAGGGGGGTTTCTGAATCCTGACCGGGTTGCGTTGACTATATCTGTTTACAACCCGTCTAAGTGTTCCCCTTGGTCGAGGTTTACACCCCCCATATTCCTTAACCTGTTTCCTTAAGGTCTCCATATCCGTTATCCAACTATACAACATCAACATATATGGTAGTTTCGATCATTAAGTCAGAGAAAGAGATGAAATTCCTATTTGAGATTATTTAAAAAATATCATAATTTTTTATACAAACGAAGAATGGGTATTGTTAGAAAACATCAATCATCATGATTAAAACACTTCATTCAACATCTTCAATATATTATTTTAAACGTAAACACAATTTCCGCACAATAATTGACTTTTCAACACTTTACTTGATTATTTTATTGTGTATTTAACTAAAATAACTTGGAATTTCAAATGAAATAGGAGAAAATATTCCTCAAAATGTATTTCTTATTGTTTAGGTTATGACTGAACAAAAATTCACCGTTCCCTATCGATAATAACCTAAACCGTGGAGACAAAGCTGAGGACCTTACAGAAACAGGGTCCAGAAATTAAAAGGAAAATTTATTATCGTTCATCAATTATAAAACATATCTTTAAGATATTAAGGCATATTTTATACTAATTATGCTATAACTGTTAATCATATTTTGAAGATAGTAAATCTTCAGTTTATTTTTAACTTCAATTATTGGTCAACAATTATTAAATGAAATTAAGCTTTTGTCAAAAGGCTAATGAAAAACCGAAACCAATAATCTACCTATCAGATAAATCTTAAATGTCATATAAATGAATTATGAGTTCGTTAATAAATGTTAAGTAATGAATACTAATTCAATATTCTACAATATGTGGGCTTTTGATAATTATATTTTATTCCAATTATCGAAATAAACAATTTCACCTTTCGCCTCCAGAATAATGCTATTAAGACCAAATTAATTTTATTCAATTGAAAACATTATTGAATAAAAACTGGTTTTTAATTGAAATTCTTAAAATTATAATTTATTCTTAAAATTCAATTTAATTGAATAAAGATGATATTGAATTTTTTGCTTTAGCAGAATGTCAGCAAAAGTGTCATCAGCACCTGTGGACCAGGAAATGGATTTCTAGAGAAGACAAAAAACCCGGGTTCTTTTATGACTTTTTATAAAAATTTCATTAAATTGGACATAATTTATATTTAAAACAAAATAATTAAAAGGTCACTTTCATAAAGAAAGCAATTTCCTAATGTCATCATGATGGGACATCAGCTGTCTCATAAAATACTTCAATATTTTATCAATCTCCTGGCCAGAGGAGATCTTTTCCATCCTCCACGGATAATTTAATGCCTTATCGCAAGTTAAAGTGATAAATTTGTGTCCTTGAACGAGTGAATATTTTATAATCTGTGTGTGTGGAAATTGCAAAATTGGAAACTCGAGCCCAAAACGGAATACATTAAATATGATTAAGGGGGATGAGGAAAGCAATATCTGCCAATATTTGCGGCAAAAGATGAGGAACGCGCGGCGATACGATGTAATAAATTGTGTTTCCTAAATAATTGCTCCAGGAGCTGTGCTGCGCTGCGCTGTCTCCTTGCCAGCCAGGTTCGTCGCCTAATAGAAAAGTATCCAATATTAATGCCCTGTATATGAAATATGTCGACTTCGACAGCAGCACCGCCAGCTTCAAGAGGCAGGAACTATGTCAGGAAGAGGAATGGGAAAACTTTGCTCCACTCGCTCTTCCTCAGCAGAACCGCATTAAACCAGCAAAATTGAGTTCCTGAATGAATGAGGTCGGGATACGTGCCCTGTATGTATGTATATCATGAGAGGTGTATTACTTTACTAGCCCTTTTGTTGCTACTTTTGCAACTGCCACTTCTACTAGTAGGGTTGACAATGGTTACTTACTTTAATTCAATAAATGTACAGATGATTCCTAAAATTTTAAAATTGGAAGAAAATTGCGTTTAAATTTCATCAAATCGATATTATGGTAACAATATTTGTTCTTTCAAAGTCGTTTCTTTTTATAAAAGAAGTGGTTTAAAGAATTCTTTAAATAACTATTCGACTTTTTCAACAAGGTCGATAAGATAAGGCACTATACCTTCAATAATGCTTATCGACCATGATTTATACAAAATTTTATGTATATTAAATAAATTAACATAAAAATCTTAAAAATTCTTCAATTTTTTTTAGATATATAGGTTTCTCTGCTCCTTACACTATACTTGTATTTGTTGCTCAATGCGTAATACAGGAAAATTATAGAACAATCTTAAATTAAAAATAAATTCAAACAAACCAAATAAACCAGTAAAACGTTTCACAATTTTGTTAAACTTCAATTTCATTGCACCGATCAATAAATTAAGAGAAATTTTTGTGGTACTCGCTTTTGATTTCTTCGGTACAAATTCTAATAATTGGATAATAGATTTCAATGATGTTTATATTTCTAATTCATAACGAAATGATGTTTCGTAACAGAATTTTTAAATATAAAAATCCATAACTGTAATCTGAGAGTGTAGGATAATGTTCGTCAATGTTCGTCAATATTCGTCAATGTTTGTCAAAATTTGTCAATATTTATCAGTAAAGTCTAAAGTGTCAAAGTAACTTTTCATATAAATTGATGAATTTCACATTTAAAATAATAAAAAAAACACTTGTGCCATAATAACGAGTTTGACAGAGCAAATTTGAATGTCATAATATCAATTTTAAGCAACAAAAATATATAAATAAATTAACATTAAAATCTTAAAAATTCTTCGAATTTCAGTACAAATATATTTTGCTCGGTTCCACACACTGTACCTGCCGTTGTCGATTATGACAATTTCAATTGTATTGCGGGAAAGATATATTACATTCCTAAATTAAAAATAAGTTGAAATAGACCAGTAAAACGGTTTCGCAATTTTGTTAAACTTTAATTTCATTGTTCGGAATCGGATCACTGAATTTAGAGAAACTTATCAAAGCAGTTTTTCATATAAATTAATGATTTGTTTACGGATGTGTTTTAAGAATTCTTTAAAGCACTTGTGCTATAATAACGACATTGACAGAGAAAATTTGAGTGTCATAATAACAATTTTAAGTAACAAAAATGTATAAAGTGTTTAATAATCACTAATCTTATCGCCAAATTTTAAGAACAGTTTTTTAGAATGCGTTTAGTGCTGAAATAAATTTAAATAAGTTCGAATCGATTTATAAATCAATAATTCTGTGAAATGTAATGATGCTTAAAATATTATTAAGAAACTCGATCAATTATAATTATTTGTGCTACGGCAGTTATTGAACGACTGAGAAAGTTTATGTAGTAGCGGACGTGTACGTGAATAGCAATGATCATAACATTGAAAGAAGCTAAGTTTTAGATATAAAATTGAAACAAATTTTTGATACATTTTATAAGAAAATATTATAATTTATAAACTATACATATTGATAAGAAACTTCTATCACACTTGTATTTTTCAACGTATTAATGGGTGACTTCCAACAGAATATCATTATTTATGAGTAACATTAACATTTTGCCTATAAGTGAGCCATTATTTAACACTAGGTTTTTATAATTCACAAGATTAGGTAGCGCTTCAATGGGGAATTGCTAACATTATGAAATATATTGTTTATAAATAACAGTCAAACACTAATTTTAAAAATTTAATATTACGTAATTGAGATTAGTTCTTAGTTCTCGTATGATCCGTTGTTAAAGATATAATTAGATCCAGTTCTCTGTTTTGACTCTAACTAATCCATAATTGAAATGTTTAAAAAACCAAAACTACCGGAATTACCCATATGAAAGAATTTTCATTTTACCGAAATTCCCCCATGGGAGATAACAAAACTGCATGGAGAGAAATGTTTCGTGTTTCTAATTCTAAACTATAAATATGCTAATATGGTTTAATTTGTTTTGTTTGTTTTGGTTATCTTTATTTGGCAATAAAAATGCGCTTTCCCTGATTAGCGAACCGTTTAATTAACTAAGTGATCTAATTTATTAAAAAATAGGTCATCCTTGAACGTTTAAACTTGAACACGCTAGGTATTCGTCATAATCAAAGCTATTGTGTACTTACCCTACATTTTCTTATAATTGCAGTTAAAAGTAGGACAACTGAAAAATTAAAGGTAAACGTTGTTTTAGGATGGTAAAATAGAAAGGGAATCGGAATACCTAAAATGGTTCAAATTAAAGCTATCCATAACTATAAAATAATATTTCAGGCATTAACGAGTGTTTTAAATAAAAGAAATTGTATTTTAGAAATGATTTTTCATGTTCAATTTATAATTTAATTGTATAACTATTAAACCATTTCGTTTAATCATTAATTAAAACAAGTATATATTTGAAAAAAATGGATTGGACCAGTGCACTGCAACGAGCCTGGTTTTGCCTATGACGAGCGCTTAGCCCAAAATCTCCAAAAAGACCAGAACCCTCATTAAAAACTGACGATCACATGTAATAAAACATGAATATGGAAAGAGTGGCCTTGAATTAAATTGGGTGCACTGGGATCGTCAGTCTGACTAAAACTCGAAATCTGTTTTATGGCTTTTACTCGGTTGCTTCAGATCATTCACTTTTTAAATGATTTCTTTTGATTTGAGCCCTCGCCGCAGACCCCAATTTGGCATTACTTCGAATAACATAGTATGATAATATGTTTTTCATATTCAAAATATCAAATATCTTAATATAAGTTAGCAGGACAACTGTTTTCATCTTTGGATTAGATTTAATTCATTAACATTTGTTCTATTCATTTGCTGAACCGTCACTTGTACACATTATTTATCTGTTCCTATTAACAATTTAAAAAATGGAAACCGAATGCTCTGGCTTTTGTTCAATAGTATAGTATCCCATCCATCTAACCCTCCAGCAATTACCAATAAAAACTACAGCAATTTTCCAATAGTTACTTATACAACTAGGTCGACAAATGAGATATCAGTAAACACTAGAGTTTTTTTCAAATCAATACCGTAATGAGTGTTTTAAGGAACGCCCTTACGTCGAAAATAAAAAAAATGTTTTTGACAGCAGCGATCATTAAGAAATATCAATTGATGCATTCAAAAAGCTTAAAACTATTCGCTCCTCGGAAGGGATGGGTTCAAATCCATGACAAGTCGGATTGACTGGATCCGTATACAACCTCTCTAATTGCTACAAATTGACTAATAAAATATTGAAAATAAAATAGCCATTAAAAGTTCGAAAACCCGTTGGTTGGGGTAAAGATCATCAGTGACCTGTTTCAGTCAACTCCCCTCGGTTTAGGTTATTATTGTGTAATGGAGGCCTAACTGTAACACGCATAGTCTCACTGTAGCGCAAGGAGCGCGCAAGGATATTGTAAAGAGAGTGAGCAGAGACAATCCTGCCGCGAAGGGGACAATTGATATGGAATGGTGAATATTTTTTTAAGTAATAACATAAACGAATACAAAGGAAACAGTTTGAGAGACATTTTAAAGAATATTTTATTTCTACGATTTATGTCAGGTAATTTTAGTTAAATACATATTGAAGTAAAGAGTTTAGAAAAGATTTGATGTGTGAAAAAACGTTGCGTTGAAAAAAACTACAAAATTTTAAAGATTCCGAGAATTGAAAAATATCTCATTTTTATTAAATTACGTACAAAATAAAGGTTTTGTATTATATAAATTGAAGATATAAGTGTTTTAATCATGATAATATTTTATTTTAGTGTAAAATTTGATTTATAGGTACCAAGAGTGTATTTTAGAAATTGGTTTGACGGGGTCATTCATATTTCACCTCATATTTAATTAATTTCTTATTTCTTCCCAGAATAAATTTAAAAAATATGTTCTAACTATATATATATTATTCATTCTTCGTTTGTATTACCAAAAATAAAATAATATAGCTTGAAAATAAAGATATCTTTGAAATAATCTGAAATATAAATTCTATTTCTACCTAGAAGTAAAGAAACAGTTTTACCGTATAATTGTTGTTGTAAACTCGGAGA
Source organism: Clogmia albipunctata (assembly GCA_001014945.1). Taxonomy (NCBI): domain Eukaryota; kingdom Metazoa; phylum Arthropoda; class Insecta; order Diptera; family Psychodidae; genus Clogmia; species Clogmia albipunctata. Next base: position 15,858 of record JXOV01008307.1, on the reverse strand, counting down.
ACAGAGCTAAAGAAATTTCTGAAACGGTCCCCAGGAATTGAATTTATTTTAAAAAGCAATAAATTGAAATATTCAAATAAAATGATTTTTTTAAAAAGTTCCTTTTTGGAAAAAATAAATAAAAATACATTATTTATTCTATTTTTATAGCCAGTTGCGAACCCTAATTCGTGGACCTGGGGCCGGGGTGATAAAGTTGGAAGCGTTGAACTCAATCAATCACTCCCACATGGCACCGTTTTTTATTTGCCCAATTCGGGTCGAGAGACACATGATGACAAATTTGCGACACACACTCGGAAAGCGAACCTTTGTGCGACAAAATTACTTCTCCCGAGATCGATTCGATAAGAGACCAAATTGAGGTTTGTTCTACATCTGTTACTAGAATTGCTGTTCGGCCAAAGTGACAACATAACAAATTCCAATTATTAATTGGCTCCCTCGCTCTCTCTCTCTCTCCACCTTTCCCCTTTCTCTCCATCGTCCATTCATAATTGAACCCGTGCCAAATTAATCGATTCAAATCAATTTCAGCGCAGACCAATTAAAACACATGCTCCCATAAAATAATTGATCGCTTTCAGGAAATTTTTAATGTTCTTCTAATATTCCTCATAAATGGAAACACATAAATTTAGATCCTGTCAGGATATTTATTAGACTTAAATGGAAGCCATAAACACGTCCTTTCAGGTGCAAAAGCTGTTATTTTTATATTTCAAATTAATAGCCATTTTATTTGCACTTATATTTTAATTCAATCCATTTTTGGGATCAGTATAAAAATTAAAACACCTCCATCTATGTTGCAATTTAAAATATCATGGTATTGGGGGAATTTTTGATGAATTCTATTAATCTTTTTTAACCATCTGATCCATTGAATATAAAAATACTTTAATACAAAAAATCTGAATTATAATTTCCATAGAATGAAAATTCAAATATAATACATTTTAAACGGAAAATTGATCAAATGGATTGTAATGAAATGTAATTCTCGATTCCAAGAACTGTTCAAAATATTAAACAATAAAAATTACAGGTACAATTAATAACGATTTAAAAGGTAAAATAAAGGTATGTTTTTGACATTATTCCGGAGATATAATTTAAAACAAAATTGAATTCTGAACTTGACAATTCCTCGAAAATGGGGTTCAATTTGGTATAGCTTATGAATTTAATTCGAGGAATTTCTGTATTCGATCACATTTATTTATATTTTTTGCCGGAAATCTTGCACAAGAATAATTTTCTAATTATTACTTTTTATGTTCACTTTTAATTTACTTCAGTTTAAATATATTTAAAACTTGGTAAAGTATTAGAAGAACAAGAAAAATAAAAAGTTTTTTGAACAACGTTTGGGATAAACTAACAATAATTGAACACGAATAATGTTCTAGAAAATGGATGAAATGAGTTACATAAACACTGTGTAATTATGAGTAACTCTAGAGGAAGCATTGGCTACTAAAAGTTATGTATTCACCCAATAAGAGTTATGTATTCATTCAATATAAATCACAGCCAATAAAACAGTGATAGGAAAAACACAAATAATCAGTTGACCCATTAAGCCCCATGTTCCATTTTGACGCCAAATGCCCTTAAATTTTAATAGTCATATTTCACATTTCTTGTTATTTATGAATGCTGTTCTGATCCTCTAAAATAGGCACGACTACCTAAACTCTTCAACAGCAGGGGTCTTTAGCATATCTATGATCATGACGATAAACAACTAGTCGCTGTGCATCTTGAACTGTTCATCTCTCTTTACACTAAAGTTACCAATAAACCTTATAATTGTTTTTCGATACCAAGTGACTAATTGTCAAAAGTCTCTTATCAACCCCAGTGCTCTGTCTTTGAAGCAATAAATGGAATTGCCTTTGCTACGGTAGTAACCACGTCAGGCAAGCTTTTTAATTTTTTGAATATGAGTTATTACATAGTTTATGATCAAGTTCGCATGTGATTGGCATAATGGGTAATTTAAAACATTAAATTGGTACCGTTATTGTCTCTCATCATTTCGATGGCGAAGGAGAAAACATTTTCAATAGAATTGTAAGTATGTATTATATGATTGTTAATGTATTTCTCCAAATTAGAAACAATACTTATTTTTGCTACAAGGGTGTACAAAGACACGCTTTTTAATAAGAAAAAGAATGTGAAAAACGGGCCGTTTTGCGTTTCCGAGTTAAAAAACGGATTTTCCACCCGATCATGACACCAAAAATGCTTTTAAAAAATGTTTATTTCCTACTAACATCAATAAACTATTATTGTTGCAAATAAGTAAATTGTGTTGCACCTAAAAATTTATAATATATTATATACTAATCATTATTGGAAAAGTTTTGAAAGAATTTAATTCGAATTATTTATTTAAATAATGCAGAAATCATATAAGTATATTTAAACTTCGTTACTTCTATGAAATATATAGTAAGTCTAAAAAAAATAATAATATTCATCTACAAATATGTTCTTATGCTGATTTTTCTCTCTATACTGTTTCTTTGTAAAAAATTAATTAACAATATTTATGTTTTTTGTTATTTTTAACAGAGGTTATAATATTTTAATCAATTTGTTATTTAAATACATTCAATGACAATGAATTTTATTCAAATTATTTTTAACCCAATAAAAGCCGCCCAATAAGACCACGGATAATACGAACAATCGCTTTATCCAGATATGTTTAAACACGAACTGATCAGCAACATATAAATACATTTTAAATCAATCGCTTAATCAAGACAGTCTGTTAACACAGATAAATCATCACCGATCCAGAGTGTCTTTAATAAACGACTTCTAGAATATTATGAAATTATATTCTGTTTTTGAGTGATGTGCCATATTCTTAAATTGAAATATTTCAAAACCACAGATATTTCCCTATGCTTATGTTTTTCATACAAAATTTTTCCACTTTCAAATAAATGAAATTGATCAAGCACCAGATTAACCATAATACAATCCATAATATTTCTTATCACTCTACTTCGGCCATAAATTACCCAGCTCAGCTATTTCAATATAAAAATGACACCATAAACAATAACCTAATAATGTGAAACAGTAATTTTCATTAGCTGGATTGATGTTGTTGAATTTTTTATCAAGCCGACAAGGAATTGAATTAAATAAATTGAGAGCTGGAGCGAAAAGAGCATGACAAGGTGGTTAATAGAGTAATTCGATAAGGGCGAAAGTTGGAGGGAATTTTCACGAGCAGAGAGAGATGTATAATTAAATTATAATTAATTAAATTACATTTGGGCTTACCCCCCATCAATCTAGTCAATTGTGTGTCTGTTCCCCTTCGAAAATAGGTTCTTTTCCGTTTGATAAACTCACCTGTGATCCACTTTTAGTTTTTTTTTCCTGTTTTCGTTACGTTTCGAAAAGGGGGCGGCGGCAAAAGTGGCGTTGAAAAGAGGCTTCGTTCCAAGGGTTCCCTTAATTTATGGCTGGTATAAAAAATGATCACTTTAATAAATAATGAATATTTTAAAATGTAACAATGACTCACCGAATGGCACCCCGTAGCGTCATATTTTAGAGCGATATTTCCAGGAAACACAACCAGCATTTAAATTCCCCTGTTCCCCGCTCTCCATATGGGGATTTCTTTGGCCCAATGGCAGCATTTAAGACGATTTTCTTCCTCTTCTTTTCCTTCGTTTCTCATCTTATTTACGTAATAGTTTGGGACATACAGAATCTCTATCTTTCTCTCCAGCAGCAGTTCCATTAAACGTAATAAACACTGAGTCGTGCCTTTTGGGAAAAATGCTCTTAAAATATCACTGAGTGTGTGTCTTCCTTCTACTGACAGGTAATAGATTATATTTCAGCACTTCATTGCCACTAAAGTACCCAATATAATAATCATAATCTTTCATTAATCTCGTAAATGCATTTTAGTTAAGGCGATTTTCTTGAAAAAATCCCAAGAAGATTGTGATTGATTTTTTTTTATCCATTGTTAGTATCGCTGCAAAGCACCTGATTCGATTCAGTGGATTAAAATGTATTAATAATAAACTATAAATTTATGTAGACAGTATTGTCTTTTGACAATAAGATTTAACTATTATCCATATACTCTTTAATGTGGCTTTAAACAATGAAATACTATGAAAATACTATTATGTCCCTTCCAATGAATACTGTTTTTTGCAATTCCTAGCTTGAAGTACGTCAATCTTTGTATGTGAAATTAAAATTCATACAACTGGACTACAACAAATAAGCAAAAAAATATAATCAAAATACTTATTGTTTAATTTATGAAAATAATAAAGCTTTGCATTACAAAATTTTAAATCTTTCCAACTAAAAAATTTTTTATAGAACTTAATCAATTCAAACGTTTATTCGCAATTTATTCATAAAACATTACATGTATAATAAGAAACCAATTATTTTGTATACGTATATTTGAACGATAGGTTGGCTACTCATTCATCTGGGTTTTAAAAAATCGCAGTAGATTGTCCCTAAAGTTTACTTACGGAATAGGCTGATTACTTTGGAATACATATTAAATTATCAAAATGACCCTTATTGATTAAAAATAGAAAAACATACTTTAAATTTATTTTAATATTTATTAAAAGAAATTTAGTTAGAGTAAAATTTGTCGATTGTTTGAATTACTCTATCATCAATGTAAATAAAGTTTATTTTTTTAAAGATTATTATAAACAGTTTTTCTTGAGTTATGAAGAGGCGATTTCTTTCATGGTCACAATCTTCCGGACCGGAATATTTTAAATTTCACTTGATTCCAGCACTCTAAGTCCGATCAAAGCCCCACATTCACATAGAATGTATTCTGTAGACTCGTCCTCTTCCAGACACAACCTGCAGTGTGGTCTCATCTGAAAGGGCCATTTTATTCAGATGATACTGTCCTCTTACTAGTTATCTGAGATCTGCCCTACTAAACTTGCAGGTATCTCCTGAGAGATAGGAGTTTGTGTAGTTTGTGGATTGTCGGAGGCCCACATGGCCTTAGTTAATTACATTACATTTAAGCTTATTATCACTGATATCTGCTAAATGTATCCAAAATCGAACAATATTATCTAAATTATGTACAGACCGCTGTTTGAACAGTAAAAATTAAAATTTTGAATTCAGAACACGCTAATTAATTTGCAACATAGTCACGGTCGCATGGCATAGCCAAGACCAATATTTTTTGTACTTTAAGGGCAATAATGGTGACCAAATTTTGACTTTGAGACAAATTTGTTGCATAGTTTATAACAAATTTTTAACCAGTGAAATAAAAATTAAAAATCTTCACTGAAACTCAAATGGGTAATGAAAAGCTTATGTTTTGATACGGGAGTGCAAAAAAACATTTTTTTATTATTCAAAATCAGCTGATTTTCTAATGAGAAAACGAGTGTGAAATAATAAAAAAATATACACTTTAAGGAGTAAATTCGTAGTTTTGACATCAAGAAAAAATTTGTTCGTAGATTATGATGTATAAACTGTTTACATGGGATGTTGCAGATGTTTATTTTGTCACATCGGCGGATGCAGATTTTTGTGTTCAAAATACTGTGGAAGTTCTAAATATGCAGATTCAATTGTATTGATTTGATTAAATAATATCAAAATTATCTTATTCATTTTAAAATATTGTTATTGTTAAAAAAACAAGTTTTAATAAATTTTATTTTGTCTCTATCATAAAAATTATCACACAAAAATTTTAATTAATGTTTCTTAAATAAAAAGGGCATAACTGGATTTGAAGAAGTGTTAAATTTTCGGTTAAAATATATTAAAAGCATCTACTCGCTCTTGTATACAAAACGATTCTATTGAAAATTGAAACATATTTCACATATGACTTAATTTTCACATCATTGAATCAATTAAACCACTTACTTCTGTGCATTAATGTTTCATTCAGGAAAACTAATCTTCTTAGTTGAAATTATATATATTCTTCAATAGAGGAAACTAATTGTAGGAGAATCACTTCAATTGCAACGGCAAATTGCTATTATTATCATATTCAGATTTGAAATTAATAATTCAACAAGAGATGCATTTAGATCTCTAATGATTCTGTGAGAATAGGGAATATTTGGAATATACTAAATTGACTTTATAATAATAATAATTATTCCCACGACATTCACAACGGAACTAGGGGTAGTCTCAACCTCAATCAACGGGTGTTAGACTGTACACGACTGTTTGTTTTTTCAGTGTATTAGTAGTCAGTTAATAGCACCTAGACCGGTTGTAAACGGATCCAGTCAATCCGCCCATTTTATTTATTTGTTTGCGCCATCACTAATTTATAATTCGCTATGAATATTATTTCGCAATGTTGTTGATATACACACAAATGGAAACTTTTTCGCGCTAGATAAATATCCGCCCGGGATTTGATCCCACGACCTCGAGGAGGATGTCCAGGGTACTAACCGCTAGGACACAGAGGCAGATAAATTGACTTTCATTTATCGAAATATCATTAATTTATATCTCAAATTGAATATTAATGAAGGTTTTAAAATTATAATTCTAAAGAAAAATTAAGCTTCATCAATTGACATTTGGTTTTAAAAGTACTTTTATCATCATCTCCGAGGGGAAAAGATGTTTCATATGACTCAAAATAAAACCTGTAACCTTTAAAAAACTCAATTTATTGAATGACAGTTTTATGGTCTTTTGTGATGTTTGGAATTGAACCCAATTAATTTATCTTTTACCTACCCAAATAATTAGCACATGTGAACTTGAAGTGGGCGTAGGTATGGAAATATGGTACTTTCATCAGTTTTAAATTTAAATAGACCTTTCTCAAACTGTAATATCAATTAAGCTCTAGTATGTTATTAAGAATGAATTACAAATTTTAAATTTATTTATAAAACGGTTAAGAAATTTCAATGAACAATGTCACATTTTCGTATAATTAAATATTTTATCTTAAAAACAAAACAGTTTATTTGCATATTTCATATTTCTAATTTCACGTGTCAAAGATTATTAATTAGCTCGATATTTTTCAACATTATTAACGTTTAGTAGTGGAGATGCATATAGTATTTTGTTTTTAAATTAATGTTTTTTCATAAAAATATACTTAACAGAAAATATAATTTTAACACATTCAACGTGTTTAAGTGTGAGTGCCCTCAGTAGTTAATCTAGCTTAACGAGTTTTAATTCACATTTAATTAATAACGTTTTAAAGTTTTTTTCTCTAAATCACAAATGGCATACTTAACATTTTGTCCATACGATATATTTATTTAATTTAGCCGTCCTTAAATATGCCAAAATGTCCAGAAACACTTAACCCATTGTCAGTCCTGGAAGAAAAACGAAAACATAGCCGAAATTTAATACTAATACTTCTCAGTATAATAAAGAGAACTGTTCATGTATATACTCTAACAATCTTTTTTACAAATCTAGATCCGGAGAAGGTTGGTACAACACAAATTGAAGAAGCATAAACTCAATACCAACAATTGTTGGTATTGAGTTTATGCTTCTTCAATTTGTGTTCCTAAACGAAGAGAGTGTTTTGTTTGCGAAATTATGCCAATAATTGCACAGAATCTGCAAGTATGCCATTTTGTGCATAGCGTAGGACAAAACCGATTATGGCGTTAATTTTTTTCTGTTTTCCTGTTAATTTTTTGCAACAATTGGATATTAATTTTTATAAATAGATAATGAAACATGATTACTGTATAACATGGTATTGTTGTGTAATACCCATAAAGAATTATGATCCAAAAAAAAACTATCTGCCATTTTGTACATACTTTCACTATATTGTTAAATCCTAATTTCCTCTTACTATAAGTGTTGAAAATTCTTTATTATAAGTTATTATATGTTAACTTTTTAAAATTGAAGTGTAACTAGTTGTAATGCAAAATGTGATTCTTGTCGGTTTGCATACTTTTTTTATACGCCATTGATTGGGTTAGCAATTATTATTTTCATTCGATCTGTCACGTTTAATCATTTTTGCCATTTTTGCCATTTTTGCAATTTTTGTGCATTGAAATCGAAAGTTCAATATTTTTAGAATTTGATTAATTCAGATACAGCTGTGATCAGGAATTAGTTTAGCGGGCTCATATTCATATGGTGAATAATAGCAAAAGATAATTGAGTTGGTAAAAATTTTGGATTTTAGTACGGATTTAATTGTGACAATAAACCTGCGCCACCTAGAAGAACAACATGGTAATTTCATACCAAAGCAGATTATCTTTACCGTCTTTTACTATGTTTCTTACCATCTTTTCGTTTTAAATGTATTGTGACTGGAAATTTCATAGTCCAATTGAAAATCAATTTGAGCGACCAAAGTTTTCCATTCATAGAGTTGGCGATTTGTAAACATTTGTTTGCAACAAAATGTCGTCTTAAAAGATCATTTGATTTTCAAATTGATTAATGGCAGTAATCAGATTTTTAGAAAACCTTCTTTAAATTTTAGCTTTACCAAAATTTTAATTTTAAACCATTTATTTTCATTGATATTGGATTCGTGTACAAATATAATTATTCCATTGTTGTTTTACCATGTTTTTCGAGAGGGTTAGTACTATTGTAACGTTGTCTTTGTTTACATTTTGTTGCCGTTTAGTTAAACTGAGTAAACTTTTCATATTAACCATTGGTGAACGATTATTATGGAAAGGGGTAGTTTAGAACAGGTGAGGAATTGTAATTAGCAAAAGGGCAAAAGGAGATTTCAGTTTTATCTTTGATTTTAGAATAAAGTTCTTTCTGTACTTTTGATCAAAAAGGGATTCAATAGACGGAGTCAGTAGAAGGCGAAGACAACTATATGTTTATTAACATTTATTTGCATTTATGTTGTCTAGTTTTGTGTTTTAATTTTAGTTATAAATTAATTTGTATATAGAAGAATAAAAACCATAAAAAGTGGAAATTTTGATGTTTTTATTCAATAGCAACAAAGCTGACGGGTTTCGCCAGGCCGCAAATTGAATAATTTTTTGACAATAAGATTTTATTAAATCATTAATTTCAATATAATTTGAACAAATTATATATAAAATAAGTAATTAAGTAATAAGAACTTTTACACGCCTCATAGCTGATGTGTTAACGCATTCTGCTGCTTTCTCGGAGGCTATGGGTTCGATCCCTGGGCAGGTAGGACTGGGTCCTTTTTCAACTGGTCTAGGTGCTATTAATGGACTAAGAATACACCGAAAACAAATAGTCTTGAAAAGTCTAAGCCCGTTGGTTGATGTTTAGACTCCTTCCTTACAGGAATTGAAAGGGAAAATTTTTATATGTAAAAAACACTACTTTCAAGTACTCTGTACATAAATAAAGCAATGCGAAATTCCGTGTTTGAGAGATAAAAGGCTTAAAGAAAGAAGAAAAGATAATTTAAAATATTAAGTAGATTTGATTTTTCTTACTTCGCTTTCTAAATAGCAGTAATTTACAAGTTAGAAGTACAAAGTTTAGTGCAATCAGAATATTAATAAGTAAACTGAATAGATTGACTGAAAACAGTACAATAAATATAGATTGGATCTGTGGTGCTTATGTTAGTTAATAAATAGCCCTGTTGCAAATTCAATAAATGGTATTTGATTTTGGGATAATGGCAAATGTGCCATTTGTATTCCGGTTAGAATGGGTTTTCGGGGCGGAATGAGAAATTTGTCGGATCCCAGTTTGACGTTCCGAATCCATTGTTCAGCTCTGCTCTGGGTTTTCGATTCTGTGCTCCATACTCCTGCTGTAACATTGAACCCATTTAGTAAAATGTGATAAAATTCAATTTACTCATTTGTTTTAGCCCAGCAGAATGTGTTCTGGCTGCGTCATTGTTTCGTCCGACACAATGAAACTGGATATTGCAATTTTCGATTGGTGGCAGCGGCGACGGCATTCCAGCTAGCTACTGCTCCTCCAGCATCGGATGCCAAAGACAAAACGACTCTACGAAATCGATATCACGCCAAGTTTCGCCAGACAAAACGGGTGAGTGTGCCATAAATGATTCAATTAACGATTGGAATCAGAGCTGGCGAATCCCAGTTTTTGCCCGAGAAACAGAAAACGGAGCCCTTCTTAGGATTGCCATTTGTACCTTAATTTAGATTCTGTTCTTTGATTATAGGTAAAAAGCCGAATTTATTATGCAAAATTTGTTTTACTTATGGTATTGATTTGTGGAAATTTCTAAGAAACCTAAATTTTTCAAAATGGAAATATTTACTAATTTACAAATTATATGCAAAATAGGTCTTCTTTGTGGAGACCTCCTTCTCATTAGGCCCACAGCGTGTTATTTTTTCAAATTTTAATGCTGAAAGTAGTTGTACTGGATCATATCTAAAAAAATATAGTAGACTGAAAAGCAGTTAATAGTATAATTCGACCAATTTGGCCTTGAGAACGGTAGAAGTGTGAACCGGTGAAGTCATGACCAAAGTGTAAATTTTTTATTTTTTATTTTTTCTTCTGTAATTTTGCGTTTAATCCGCCTTAAATTTCGGCATAGTAAAGCCATGTTGTCCATTTATTCCATTCTAAGTTATCGAATTTTTCTGCTTTAACAATTCCTGAAAATTTTATCAATCTTCTTTTCGGGCATTTTGGAAGAATTATTTATTACCATCAGAACACTGCCGTATGTAGTTCAAGAATCGATTATTCTTGCACTTCGGTAGATATCCATAGACTCATAGATTGTCAACGATCACAAAATGATGAACGAAGTCATTTGGATTGATAATAAATACCGTCATTAACTGCTGTAGGCAGTCTTACAGTGTGGTTGTTGTGAGAAATTGTGTTACTCTTTGCGGGGAGAGGTTTCTCATTTCTAATACACTGCGTTTCATCCTTTTACGACAGGGGTCTTTCATTAAACTTTAGTTAATATCTCGGAGTGTATTAATCTGATTTGCTGCATCGCGTAATAGCCTAAAATCCGCTTTATGAGAAAATACTCCTCGTAACTATGACTTTATTTGCTATCCTTTTGTGCCCATATTATCAACCACAATGCATAATGAGCTCATTTTTCGATAGCCATCATTACTTTATTCGAACTCAAACATTTTTTATACAATTTTCTCATAATTCGAAATATGGGTTTTTAGACTTGCAAAATTAGTTACTGACTGCCTATTATGACAAAGCGACCCAATTTTTCGCACTGTATATATGGAAGAATAGTTTCCCAACTATTTCAGTTTACAAAAATCACCAAAAACTATCTCTTGTTGGCGCATTGGAAGAAAATGTGCCCCCTGTCGTAAGAGGATGAAACGATTTTGCTGTGTGGGAAAATTCGCATGCCGTTTTTAACTGTTTGCAACATACCTAGTTTTTTGTTTTATAGTGCAGACGATGACTAATGATAAGACCTTTCTTCGTGCCAAAAAAAAATTGAGATCATATTAATACACTCCGAGATATTAACTAAAGTTTAATGAAAGACCCCTGTCATAAAAGGATGAAACGCAGTGTATTCATCCAGAATAATAAACTTTTTAGAATTTTTAAATGAATTCTAACATAATTATATGAAGCACACTATCTAAGATCTCTAATATCAGATCTGGAGTTATTTGACTTCAAACTCTCCGGGAGCCCAACGTTTAATCACAATAAATAGTGTTAGAGCGATTTTGATAGTCGACATCGAATAAAAAGAATCCCTGTAAATAGAATTCGGGAGCACTTTAATTTTTCTTTTTGATTTCTTCGTCAAAATTAAATTTTAATTCACCAAGCCATAATGGTATGTTTTCATTTCTCAAAAAAGTTCCAAAATATTCGGTTTTAATCACGATTGAAAAAATTATTTTTTGCACTCCCGTATCGAAACATACGCTTTTCGATATCCATTTGAGTTTCGTATTGTTTCAATTTTTGAATTTTTATTTCAATAGTGACAAATAAATGTCATAAACTATCAAACAAATTTGTCTCAAAGTCAAAATTTAGTTGCCATTGTTGCCCTTAAGTTACACAAAATATTGGTATCGGCTATGCCATACGACCATGATTATGTTGCAAAATAATTAACGTTTTCTATTTTAAAATTTTAATATTTACTGTTTCAACAGCCTTTNTTACCGTTTCAACTGCATATAATTTGGTTATTTTTGTTCGATTTTTGGCACATAACGTAGATATCAGAGATAAATCTGCTTAACTGTTAGAAAATTATGTAATAGCCTCATATTGCTTTAAATAGAAATTTATTGTTCATAAATTAAAGCAAACAAATGTTCCACGTCCCAATAAAATAGGCATTTGTTTATGACCCAAAAGTTTAGAGGAAACAAATACTATTAGTTTGAATTCCAACCGTTAAGGGTAATTTTAAAATTTAAGATTTCGCTTGATACATTCGTGAAACATGGCAAGTTAATTTTCATTTTAAATAATACAACTTAATGTGAAATTGTAAAAATTTCAGT
>JXOV01008303.1:12239-29718 GCA_001014945.1 Clogmia albipunctata | reverse complement strand
AATCGGTGCACACGACATTCTCATTGCGCCCCGGAAACTGCACCTCGGTCTCTNACAGCTATCATGGCTAGATCATCCTGTCTTTCCACGGCCTCATCGACTCTTCAGGAGCACCTGGACCTGGTATCTGCTTGGGCGGACGAATGGGGAATTGCTATTAATAAGTCAAAATCGGTGCACACGACATTCTCATTGCGCCCGGGAAACTGCACCTCGGTCTCGATTGACAACGTGGCTATTCCCCAGAAGCAATCGGTCCTTTACCTGGGCATTCATCTAGACCGAAGATTAACGTGGAGGGAGCATGTCGAGTCCAAGATCCGGCAGGCTCGCCTGGTCTTCAATAACCTGTCGTGGACTATTGGTGGCTGGTCCAAACTTCCTCTTGAGGCCAGACTTGAGCTCTACAGGTCGAAAACTATTCCGATATGGACTTACGGCATTGAGCTGTGGTCTACGTGCTCCCCCTCACTCATGGCCAGAGCAAATCGTTGCAACGCTAGGATGGTGCGCACCCTGTGTGGCGCTCCGTGGTACGTGAGAACAGATTCTATCTTCCGGGACCTACACCTCCAACAAGTCAACTGCATTGCTGCTCGGCTGAGGGCAAGGTATATACAAAAACTGGCTCCTCACACAAATCCTCACGTGCGAGCTCTCCTGATGGGCGACGGTCCAGGCAGAATTAGGAGACTAAACTCTTCGACCGGGGCTATATGCGTGGATCCCACCTTATAATTTGTCATCCTACGTTATTATGTAAAACCTAAGTTTATGTAATCCTTCACCTCTGTACATTTGACCCCTTTACCTCCCAACCCCTGTTATGTCCTAAAATTTGTGACGATACGGGTAATATTCCCACAAAAATAAAAAAAAAAAAATCCCAGCCCTTGTGATGTCCAAAAAAAATGTGATAATAATTAATGACATATTAACATGAATAGGAAAAAGTGTTTAATAGGCCCGCTTTTAAGCACCACACACTAGGGCAGTATAGCATTTTAAAATAAATTAACAAAAATTAAAAAAGAACATTCGTTCCCTTAAAACCAAATTAAAATTTTATTGTCGCCTTCACATTTTAGACAAATTTGAGTGAAAACGTGTATCGTTTGTATATTAAGAAATTGATTGTTTGTGGAAAAATTATGGTTTCAAAGTTCTTATTTTCAATTGTAAATTAAAAATAATACACTTACTAAGACGTTTCATAAGAAACAATATCACAAACTGAATTTGGCAAAGTTATAGTCAAATTGCATTTGACCAATATTGTTTCGATTTTATTAACGTGGCAAATGAAAACCGAATGTCGAATCCCTCAAACAAGATTCCATTTCAACGTCTGAGTTTTATTATACCCTATAAAAGGATTCAGACACGATTCTGTTATTAAATACCGATTTTATTCTTTTTCGAACGATATGGAACAGTACAGATATTTATGTATTTTTCGGTTGGAAGCCATTAAAATGCCATTGACCGGGAGGAACGAACTAATTAAGAGCGCTGAACAAATAGGGCTTTGTTTGGAAACTTTTGTAATTAGGCCTTTATAATAAATCCTCTTGGACAAAGAGAAATTAGCTTGGACAGCAATTTTTTTGTTATTGGTAAGGGATGGAAATTTAACATCATTTTAATCTTAGGGGCGTTGATAGATAAAGAGGCGTAAGTACAGTTAATATCGAAATCGTGTCTTTGATCGATATCTATCTACAACATAAAATTCTAATAAAAATGACAGCTTTAATATGACGGTTTAATATAATTGAATTTATTACTATGGCTTCTTTAACAAATTAATTTGAATGTGTGAAACAATTCTATTGAAAGATCTTTTTATTTTAGTAGCCACTGCTTCTACTATAAAGTCTTTCATAACTACACATTGTTCATTATAGATTATTCACAGAACTACAAATCGAATGCAATAGACGGACCTAATGATACACGACCTGATGAAAAAGAAAATAACTTTGGTAGAAGTAGGAATCACAAATAAAACGATCCTAGTCGCTACCAAAGTGGAGAAAGGTAGAAAATATCAAATACTGGCGAACAAACTAAAATGCTTACATCCGGGTACAGAAGTCGAAATCATACTAGTCGTCATGACGTGGGATGTTTAGTTACCAAAACTTTAAAAAATATCTGAATAAATTAGATGTAAATGATAAACTCATCGGGTACATGCAATCAATAGTTCTTAAAAAGACCTGCGAAACAATATTATTCGATGGTAAAAGAAGAAACGACTGNAGTCGAAATCATACCAGTCGTTATGACGTGGGATGGTTTAGTTACCAAAAACTTTAAAAAATATATGAATAAACTAGATGTAAATGATAAACTCATCGGGTACATGCAATCAACAGTTCTTAAAAAGACCTGCGAAACAATATTATTCGATGGAAAAAGAAGAAACGACTGGCTGGAAGAAGAAATCTCTGAAGCTATGGAGCAACTGGAGTCAAATCTGGATGCTACTGAAGATAAATAAATCCAAGAAGACATAATCGACTCCTTGTATTTAATTTTAATATCAATAAACAGTTTAAAAAATTAGATTATTCAATACCCGCGGACAGTCACAAATTTTGTAAATACCCTTTAAATGATCAATTGTAGAGTTTTTCACAAACGTTGGTTTCTGAATGTAGTTTAATGATCAGTACTACCACGAATATACGAGCATTAGTGAATTAGTGCAAGGTACTCTATTTCTGTCTTTAAATAAATCTCTATTGAGGTGATCCCGCACTTTGGCCTGAAGATCTATTGTGCTCCCTCATATCTCTGCCCTCCGCAGTTGGGCGTATTGCCCTTAGATGTTTCCATCAATGCGAAGGTCTAGCTCTAATCAATGGGCTTACGCAATCAAGTTGTCAAATATCCTATCTATTCATTTGCTAATCATTTACAATTAACAATTGAATATCATTTCTATAAATCATTTTTTGCTCTGGTATGATTAGTACCAGAGCAGATGATTCAATATAGAGGCTTTTTAGTTGACAGGTTTTTGCCACCGAAACAGAACACACATACTATGAAGAAGACCATCCCTTTCATAACTTACGTTTGTATCTGTTCATTTGAACAGCAGCAGAGTACTTCTATTAGAAAGATCCGGTTTATGTTCGTTTTTATGTATTCCATCTAAGCTTTGAAAACCCATCTGAATTCGAACAAATGGTGTTGACGTCACCAGTTGTTCTACTTGTCGATGCCGGAGATATTATTTGTAAATGTATTTAAACAAATATTAATTGCAAATTGTTATTATCAGTTGATAATAGCAAATGAATTTTGAAAATAAAAAATCACTGTTTTTACTGGGATTTGAACACACGATAATCAAATTTTGTGACGAGACACTTAACCAACTACGCTATCCGGCCTCTTTCTATTATAAAATATAGTATATTGAAAATTTGAAACTTAAAGTTCGATTCACTGGACAATTACTCCATAATTGTGTGTGTTTAGACCTTAATTCAGTACGGTGTTATCTTCTCGTTTTATATTTATCGAATAAGCAAATAAATATGTGAATTGTATAAAATGATGTAAAAAACTGGTTGGAAAACACACATTATTAATCCTTTCAGAAAACTCATTTAATTCTTTTTTAAGAATTGTATTCGTTGTTTAAATGACTATGATGGTTTTATACACTTCTTTATGGTCATTTATTCTTAAAAAATTTGTGCCATTTTAGAAGTCAAACTTTTTTAAAACTAATTTGCTAATATATTATATAATTTTGTAAATTTTACAAATATAATAATAATTCATAATATATTTCATTATATTACAAACATTGTTGGGTAAAAGCGCATAGCAAACAAATACAAATTATTATGACGAAATTTACTATTTTGTCTCAATATAAACAATTCAGCAGAAATTGATTCATAAAACACTCCATTGCTGAGGAGGGTTTCTTATAATTGGTGGGATAAATAACACTCATAACGAAATATCGATTGTGAAAATAAATAATTTCAGACTGAGTCGTGTCGTGGAAGTTGAAATAGTTTTGAAAACTGTTTTCGTATAGATTGCTGACCTGAGACCTGTCAGAGTCAGTTAGCATTGCTATTTTTATTGACTAACGAACGGCATCCTCAGCAGTCACAGGCTTCTACTACTCAATCCCACAGCACTAATTCATAATTCAGTTCGTGTTATGGAGACCGAATTATTTTGTGTTGAATTGAAACTGGGTTAGGTTTTATTTTTTTGTAGTTTTTTAGTAATCACATCACTTTTAGTTTTCGAGAGGTTACCTTTCTTTAGTCAGTAAAAAGGTGCCAACCAGGAATAATCCTAATTGGATTAGGTTAGGTGGATTAGAAGAAGAGCATCTTGAATAGATTCTTCTATAATAAAATTGAGCAATTTTAACAGCAACTCCTATTTCTTATTTCAATTTTAATCCAAGGTCGATTCACTTTGTTATATGTCATATTTAATATAATATTAAAATATCCTTTTGTCATAGAATTAATATAATTAAAAAATTTAATTAATTGAATTCATACACATATATCCATCAATCACTATTATGCATTAATTTTTTTTATTGAAACCCACTGAGATTTTCACTTTGCCAAATATTTGGTATTGTCATTGATGTATTACGTAAATAACAGTAGAAATTCAAAATATGGAACATGGAATTTCCACGTCTCTTTAGTTCTACAGCTGAAGTGCAACAACAATGTAAAGTTAAGTATTTTTCTTAACAAAACAGAGAAACGTGAGATTTTCTCCGAGAGAAAGTTCTCTCTTAAATAATGATGATTGTGCTCTTTAAGAGAAAGTCGATGATGGATACTCGTATTGAGAGAATTTGTTGGGAAATAAATCTCTTATTTATTTTCTAAGCTATATAAATACATAATCGATTATATGGACTTCTTTTAACTGAGGTAAACAAATTAAATTGTTGCATTTAAAATTCAAGAGCAATTTAAAGAGATTAAAATATAAAATTCAATAAGATTACTGGGAATTAATGTTATTGCAAAAATTTTGGCTTGAAAATAGTAGGTGTAAACATGATTTTTTTTATATCACATTCTATATTGCAATGTTGTTTAAGTAAAAATAAAATTGTATTAAGCTAACGTTTTATTTTATAATCCCATACATGTACTATAGCATGATAGCCTTATTAGTGATTTCTCTATTCTAATGATTTACTTGATCTCTAATTAAAGTTTGAGCTAACTTCTAACCTCTAATAAAAAATTATTGTAGAATTTAAACAATAATGCTTTTTGAAAATAATTATATTTCACTTTTTACCCATTTCTAAGCTGTTTCTAAATCAATATAGTTGTTCACTATATCGAGCTTTTGTAATATACAATAATCAAAATCCAGCCATACACATACTGTGTAAATTAACAATATTGTTAATTTGTATATAAGAACATCCCATAAATGAGTTATAGCCCTCAACGATATATATTAAATACGTGTGGGTGATCACCAGTCTGATGCACATGAGCACACTTATTTTTTTATGATACATATAAGTTTGCTGGACTGAATATATCTGCAAATGACCAGCTTCTCGGCAAACGCTCACGAGGGCAGTAAGTGTACCACAGTATAAGGAATGGTTAAGGGTTAAATAGGTAAAAAGGTTGTAAATAGCCAAATAATTAGAAAAATGTATAATTTATAACTTGTGGAACGTTATTGAATTTTTCAAAGTGATTTTTATTCTACAAAGGACTATTCCTAATCTACTACTCTGACAAACCCACACTACAGCTTCGTCAAATTTAATTCATGGACACTCCAGAATAGAGATGGTTTATTTGAAAATGTACAACAAAACTGACAATTATATATATTCAATTTGATGGTTTTTTTTTAAGGAGGTCACACTTTAATAATAAAGAAAAGGATTAGTGCTTTAAAGAATTCTTTAAAGCACATGTGCTAAAAAACGACTTTGACAGAACAAATTTTAGTTTCTTAATATCGATTTTATGTAACTAAAATGCATAAATATATTAATTCCAACTATGCGAAGATTATGTGTGCAAAATTAAAATTAGATAGATTGCACGTACACAGCTAAATTATTTATTTGTTTTTTTTTCTAGTTATTTATACAACAAAGTCGGTAAGATAAGTAATTATTAAACATAAAATAGGCCCGAGTGTTTAATAATGTTTATCGACCGTGTTTTATACAAAAATTTATGCATTTTTAAGTAAATTAACACAAAATCTTTAAAATTCTTCAAATTTCTTAAAATAAAAAGTTGCACCCTCTATGATAAACCACAAGAAAACGTAGTTCATAAGTTCTCCGATAGATGGTTTATTGTATTTTCCACTAAAAAATCACAGTAAAACCACGCCCAACAAAAGTGGCGTACATATAAATTTAATGGATTTCTTTTACAGAGGTTACACTTTAATAATAAGGAAAAAGCGTGCTTTAAAGCACTTGTGCTATAATAACGACTTTGACAGAGTAAAATAGAGTGTCATAATAGCAATATTAAGCAACAAAAATGCATAATAAGTATTTATCTGATCTTATCTACGATAATTTCATTTTCCAAGCGTATTCCAATAACTATCGAAATTCTGATATAAGAAATTGTTTCCATTTACTAAATTTTAATTACGAAAAATTAAATAATATTAGTAGCTTAAAAGCAGAAAGGTGATTATTTTCGCATAGGTTTATCTTGTGAACTGACAAAAATGTGTGGAAAACCATTTTACGTTTATTGGAAATGGAATTCAATAAAACGGAAAATTGGATTTTTTTAATATCAACTGATTACGTTCTATTTCTCTCTTTACTCCGAATTACTATGTATTATTATTACCTTTAAATGCCAATAACAGAATAATTGAAAGATAAAAATGTATCGACATTGTGAAAATGTGCGAATTTCTTCATTCTTACATATGGCCATTTTGCAAAAAAAGATTTCCTTTATAGCTTGAATAATATAAAGGTAAGAACTGGCAGTAAATACCTTTATCAACTTTGAATTAAAATAAATTTCTACTTTAACGATCTTTTAAGTATAATATAAAACTCGCAAAATGTCTTCCTTTTATAGGTTCGATTTGATATTGTATTTGAATTTGGGTGAATCCTATTAAAATTTCGTTATGCAATGCAATCAGTAAGAAAGAGGCGAAATATATCATTTCTAAATATAATATTAGGTCAGGATTAATTTTTTTTAGAACGAAACAATAATTTCTTAGATTTTTAGAATTTAGTAAATTTATTTATTAGGTTGTAATAAATAAAAAATTGAAAATTAAAAAACGTTTAATATTTTAATACTTTATACGTATCGTATCGAATTTGTCGTACTTTCATCATACCAGTTAACGGCATTTAAATTAGATGTTTCTGAGCTCCCTCGTCTAGTTTAAAATTGGTGTGTTTTAAAATAAAATAATATCAACAAAAAACGGAATGTATTTTAAATTGTCTGTGGTTCTTAAATTCGGTCAACTTTCACTTGGATAGATTTTTCCGAACTCTCCCATGCCCTAATAAATATATATATACGTCAATTCTGTAATAGTATATTCGATACAAGTAATAAACTATTTCACATGTGTATTGAACGCTATTTTGTCAAAAATAATTAATAATTAATAGTAAAATCGGTCACTGCGATTTTTTCAAATTGTGCGTCAACAACTCATAACGAAATTTTCAAATTAAAATATTTAAATAATAAATTTGGTTTTGACATCAATATGTAATTTCATTAAATTGGTAACAAGTAAGACATAGTGTGTTTATTAGTATGAGATGGGAATACCTCTTAACGAAATTCTCAACTTAAAATATTTCAATAATAATGTGTAAAAATTTGGTTATGACAACAATATTTAATTTCATTAAATTGGTGACTAAAATGCATAAAATTTGTAAATATTATCGTACGCATGCTATAAAGTAAACCGTTACAAAACCAATTTGCGTTAAAACAGGCTACTTTTCGTTACGGAATTATACAAAGAGTTTTGATTTAATTAAAACAAACATTTCAAAGAAACATTCAAATTTTGAAATAGCAATAATTCTTAGGATAAGGCTTTATTTGAATATAATATATAATATCTCGCTTTTTTTATACAATTAATGAAATTTTTAAATTAATACAATTAAAAATTATAGGAAAAAATCACTCTTGAAATTTTCACCTTGCTATTCAACTGCTATCTAAACATGGTTGTGACATGTTTGCCCAAACCCTTAACATTGTCAGAAAATGTATCCGAACCTCTTCCCCTTGACATTCGGCAGAGAATTGCAATAAAACTCCATTAACCGTAGACCAAATCCATTAGAGTGGATGAACTCCAGGGGAGGAAACATCGTTGGTTAAATGTGACTGTCAGAGTAATGAGAGAGTGTCAAATAGGATAGGGGAAGGTCTAATTAAACAAATTTCTCAATCAGGCCACGTAAACAATGAAAAAGTGACTTTTGACAGTTTGATTAAATGCATTTGGTTTGATTTTAGATACACTCGTATGCATCCGCAAACTCTACGTAAATAAATCGATTTGCAAAGTAAAGCGATACAATTTTCGAGTTAAATTAAAATGTTTTGTCAAAATAATTGTTCGAATTTCAATTTGAAAAACATTCCCCATCGCTAGAGTATATATGTTATGTGAAAAGTTTTCTTCATTATAAAGAGAAGTTGTATTAGTAAAATTTCGACTTTGATATTGTCTTGCCTACATGACTTTAATAACATCTGTACATGGTCTACTCGCCCCATAGACGTGGTAGAACTCTCGTCTGCCTCATCGGAGGAGGTGCTATTAATTGACTAATAATACACTGAAAACAAATAGTCATAAAAAGTTCAACACCCTTTGACTGAGGTTGAGACTACCCCAAGTTTTTTACTGAATTGTAGTGGGAAATATTTATTATAATTGTATTTACGTGGTTTATGACACTGTTATAACTTTGACAGACTTTGCCGCACTAGGTCCAAAATGTACCACTTTGCCGCATACAAATTGAGTAACTGAATTTGTGGTATTCGTATCTTTAAAATTCTTATTGGTTTTGGTGGATATGTGGTGCTTTAAAAAACTGTGCTAATGATTAATTTACGGTGGATAATTAAATAAAATAAATTTTCTTGGAATTTCGCAGTTTTTTCAATTGCTTTTCAGGATTTTGAAAAAGGAGAATTGACTTTTGGTGTTGTGAAATGATGAACTGAAAGGTATCTATGTACTTTATATTCTGGTTTCCATTGAAATATCATATATGGGTTAAAAAAATTGTTTCGTAAGAAATTTATTATCTTTTCATTTTAGATTCGCACAATGCATTATGAAATTATTCTGGTTTTGGAGTATATTTTTTGTGATCTGAAAGTTATATTTATCTTCTCCGTTAAATATTTTTGATTTCTTTGATCATATTTTTTTACTTATTAATTATTTAATTTGAACTGTGTTATCGGAAGTATTAATTTTTAAATGGATTTTAAGAATTTCATTTACATTAGAGTTGAGTATGCGGAAAGAGTAATGCGAAAATATAATGAAGAAAGAACAATAAATGCACGTGACATGTTTGACTGGGCACAATTTGAAGTGCAAACGTAATAGAATCTCTTTCGACTAGCAAAGGAATACTCATTCAATATGAGACAAATCTGTCATTTTTGCTGAATGAGTCACCCCTTATTAAGGCAGAAAGTCTGTCAGGAAAAGTTTGACATTGTGTAAATAATTAATTTAAAAATTTCCCGAATTAGGTATAGAAAGAATACAAAGTAAGTAATGAATCATTTGCCGTGCGCCAGCTAGAAGCACAATATGGTAATTTCATACAAAAGCTGACTGTCTTTACTGCGTTTTACTGTGTACATTATCTTCTGTTCGTTTTAAATATATTGTGTCCGGAAATTACCAAATTGACAAGTTCGCCATCTAGTGGAAAAATTTTTGAACTCACTTTGACAAGTGAATTTAATTTAAAATGGAAATTTTTCATTAAATTACTGTACACATAGGATCCGAAATACGTGTCATTAATAAAATAAATTCCGTTATCCGATTTTATAATAAACCTCCTTTAAATTTTTTTTACCAAAATTATAATTTAAATCCATTTATTTGCATTAGTATTACAGATATAGTACAAATATAATTTTATTATTATTTTTTCTTTACGTTGTTTTTCAACACGGTTTAGCACTATTATTATTTTGGTAAGACAACGGTAAATATTTGTTTCAATTTAAGAAGAATAAATACTTTCATTATAACATGCTTCACCATGGTTTTTTTTCTTAGTTAAAATACAAATATTATGGATTATGTAACAAGACTGTTGTTTTTGCGAATTTAACTATAATAAAGCTGTAGTTGAACTAAGTAGAAGTAATAGAATAACTGAATCTAAAGACACATATACCACTTTTTAAGTCAATAAAAAAACAATTTGAACTAAAATTATTTTTATATAAAAATGCGTTTAATTTATCTTTTTAAAACAAAATTTATAATAAAATATCGAAAAGCATTATTTAGTATGGGTTTTCAAATGTCTATGCATTTATTATCATTAAATTTTGTTGTTGAATTACATTTTGTTATTTTTTTAAATTTACATATGGCAATTTATTGTAGCCTGAAACATCTTTGGAAAAAATACAATTGACTGCTAGTTACTTAATCTCAACTTTAGATTTACGAATTCGATAAGATAACGATAAGAGTTGACTGAATTCTTTGAATTATTTATTTAATAAAAGCTCTTTTGAATAGAATAGCTATTTATCAATTTCCATTTTTTAGAATTGGCTTTTTGAGTCTTTTCATATATCATCAATTTGCAATTACATTTGACCGAGTAAATCAACAATCAAGTAAAAAAACAGTTATACGACTTTAATGAAGTGGAGCTTTTAAAGATTTATACCGTTTATAGTCTTTGATATTGGTATAATTTTTACATACCTATGTGAAAATAGTCCAAGTTCTTTTTTTGGATCTCCCATATTTTTGTGTGTAGAAGAAGAATTTTTAATCAAAATTTAATTAAAATTAAAACAAAAATTGTATATTATATTTTTTACAAGACATGAACCTTTTGGTTAAATAATCTTTTTTTCGAATAGTTTTCAGTTGTGAAGTCGGAAAGATACCAATTTTATGTTTTGTTGCTTTTTATTTTCAATATTCGTATACATCGCAGATGTGTTCAATATAAAGTTGTTCTATAAAATTCTTGGAAATTCCGAAACCACTTTGTTGGATTGATTACTCCTCTATTGGTTGGAAATTGTTCAATGGTTCATTCCACTGCTTCGAACTCGAATTACTCGTACATTCAACAATTCGAGGGTGAATTTTCGTTCTTCTCTTCACTTAAGAGTTTGCGATAGTGGTCACAAAAGGCATCCATTTGAACTTACAAACGTCAAATACAATAAAAACATTTTGTAATATAAAAGTAAATAAATAAAATGCCAAGTTAAAGAAATCATTGTTGATATTTTTCTATTGCATTATATCTTTGTATAGGTTTTATTGAATTGTTCTTGGATGGTTTGTTTTTAAGAATATATAATAAAGTAGTGGAAAGTTACTTGACGCGCCAGCTAGAAGGGCAGCATGCTAAATTCATGCAAAAAAGACAGTTTGCTATGTTTTCAACTCTGTTTTAAACTAAGTCAGCTTTAAATGTATTGTGTCTGGAAATTACCAAATTCGCCATCTTGCATTAGTATTGGTTTTGTGTACAAATATAATTTTAATATTATTATTTCTTTACGTTGTCTTTCTACTGGGCTTAGGACTACTGTTTCTTACCAAAAATGATAATGTGAGACAACAGCGGTGCCAATTTAATGTTTGAAACTACCAATTGTGATAATCATATGCGAATTTGATTACCAACTGTGTGATAAATCAAATCCACCCAAATAAGACAGCTTTGCAGGCATGGTCACTACCGTAACGAAGGCAATTCCAATTTGGCTTGGAAGACAGAGGACTGAGGTGGAAAAGGAGGATTTTGACTTTTCATTGATTAATTGTTGTCAGAGGTCGCTCGGATACTTTTAGAGAGGTTGTGGTGTCCGTTTGAGACAATCTCATTCAAAATTATCATTTAACACGTTTATTTTGTTGACTATACTCTGAACTTTAAGACATTTATACTATTTCTTTTTTTTTCATGGACTAACAAGAACACAAACGCCAGTAGATTTTTAGCGATTATTTCCACATTTTGGCACAAAACAACTTTTTTTACCATTTTAACACACAACAGTATTATCTTAGGTACTTGTTTCACGAACTGATTTTAAAAGTCTTTTTTCTCTTAATTAAAAATTTTTTGCATCTTACTCAAAACAATGTTTGGCATTCCAATTATGACGTCTTCACCGAAATATCAAGCCACATTCGCTAAGTCAGGTTATTACAACAACAAACAATTGGTATGACTACTTCTGTTGAGCGACTGTAAACTCAAAGTTTTTCCTATTGTAGTTTAGAATTTAGTTTCTAAGCAAAAGACGTATTACATTTTGTGTTATTCCCGAAAAAGAGTTATCTGTGTTGGAGAGTTTCCCACACCCATCAATCTACATTGCCAATTTTAAAAGCCATCTCCAGCAATGGGGTTATTCAGAGGACGATGAGAATGCGACATGTCTGACTGACTGATTATTAAGAAACTCTCTCCATCTTGTGATCGACAGCAACAAAAAGGATATAACCGGGACCTTTGTTTTTCTTCAAGTCACTCTAACGATTTGCCAATCCCAATGGATAGATTCGTTCTCTCAGTCTTTTTCAAATTGCTGATTATTTGGAAATTTCATTAATTACAGTTAAAAATTTTTGTGCACTTAAAAAAAGAAAGGAATAGAACATTCCTAAATTAAAAATAAATTCAAATAAACCAGTGTAGCAGTTTTGCAATTTTGTTAAACTTTAACTTCATTGCACCGATAAATAAATTGAGAGAACTTTTTTAGTAATCGCTTTTGATTTCTTTGGCACTAATTCTAATAAATGGATAATAGATTTCAATGATGTTTATGTTTCTATCTGTAATCTGAGAGTGTCGGGTAATGTTCGTCAATATTCGTCAAAATTTGTAAATATTTAACAGTAAAACCTCCAGTGTCAAAGTAACTTTTCATATAAATTGATGAATTTCGTTTATGGAGGTCACATATTAATAAAAATAATAAAAAGCACTAGAGCTTTAAAGAATTCTTTAAAGCATTTGTGTTATAATAGCGACTTTGACAGAGCAAATTTGAATGCTTTAGGCAACAAAAATACATAAAAATTATTGCTTTCAGAAGGAGTGGATGAAAATTTGTCAATAAAGAAGGAGTTTGTGCTACAATAAGTTGTTGTTCAATGGGGTTGAGAGTTTTTCTACGTTTGCGAATCTAAAACAAGAGTTTTATTAAGATGTTTATATCGTCATCCCTCTTCTTATTACCCCTAACGAACGGTTTTAAATAGTGAATTGTGTAAGGGGGATAAATCTTCTTATTTGACACAATTTTTTGCAGTAGGAAAAACGAAGATTAATTTCTTTGTTGGTATTGCAGGAATGTTATCAATTTTCTCCATGACAGAAACATTAGTTGAACATTTAAACTCGCAAAAGAACATGGTGCATTGCAACCATCTCTATTGTCCTAATTAGAGTTATTGAATATTGCCACCAATTTTTCACTCAATTTTTAAAATGTTTCAAGAACAATTATTTTTTTTCGATTAGAAAAATTAAAAATTAAAATTATAACGTTGTAATTGAACTCTCTAAATTATAATCGGAAAACCAAAGAATTTTGCAACAACTAATTGTAAACATTCTTTATGATTTTTCCAAAATATTGTCCAGTTTCTTTTATTTAATGAGATGGAAAGTAAACATCTCTAAATCGAATTAAAAAATCTTAGTTTGATTTAAACAAAGTTGCTATTGGATTAATATTTAAAATATCCGTCATTTAAAAAGTTTTTAAAATATTTTGTAGAAAATATATATTATAGTTTTATACTAGAAAATAAAGTCTTTTTACTAGAAAGAATTTATAATGATTTGTAAATTAATTGCCTTTTAGTTTTCAAGAAAAAAACTGTAGAACTACAGTGACATATACGTTGTTTAGTTTGTTGAACGCCGCACAGGTGTTCAGCATTAAATATTCGATGACTGCTTGATGCTTGATTTCTCCATGTTTAAATTCTTGTCGAAACGCTCTAATCAATTGATCCTCAAAGCCATCATCTCAAAATTTATATTGTTATTAGGTAAAAATATTTTTAACCCCCCCATGGGGTGATTATGATCCTAGATCTTAGGATACCTGAGAATATACGAGCAATTGTATATTATTGAGTATCTTCAAAGAATGGGTTTGAATTTGGTTTAAACAAAATTAAACCAAATATTTCTTTTTTACTAAAATGCTTTTCTTTTAAGGTCAAGGGGTAATCAATCAATCAATCGTTATTTAAAGCGAAAGAAATTAAGAAAAGCTCGTCTTCTGCAATGTTTTGAGCAAGGATTTCTTTACAAACATTTTATTTCAAAATTTATGGCTCAATTTATATTCATCTGAATCGGAAACAAGGAGCTAAAATGGCTTTATTCTATGATTATTTTTTTTATAATACTTTACCCATCGCAATGAATGGGGAGGAACTGGACTAGGGAGAGCTCTATAAGATTTGAAGGGTTTAATTGTATTGTTGTATATTATATTTGTCATTTCATATGGAATAGTTTATCTTAACACTTAATATTCGAATAATGTTTTTAAATGTTTTAATAATTCGACAACACTTTTTATCATTTTTTACATTGTCATGGGGAGAATTCCAAAATTGTACTCAAGTATACTCAGTTATACTTAAATATTATATTTAATAAATTATAAACGAAAATAATATTTGAACTAACATTAGTTCATAAAATACCCTTGTAGCTCATTAAAAACATATAAGTTTCTCTTTTAACACCTGATCTCTTGTAGAGCAAATACTTTAAATTTAATTTATCTTTTCTAGTTAATTCAAAATATTCTCCATTTCCTAATTAGAAACCACAATCGAAAGCGTCATAAAATAAAAACGAAAGAAGGTGAAAATGTTGACATAATCGTGATGAATAGTTTAAATTCCTGATTTGGAATTCTGACACCTTAAGGTTATTTGTTTTGAACATATTAATTTTATAAATATTTAAATATTATACAGTACTAAATATGAGATTCAAAGAATTTTATTTATTATATATACTATTATATATTATAGAAATATTTAAGTACAATTTTTATAACAATAATTAGAAACAAATTAAGCGCAAGGCAGGTATGCGGGACAAGTAATTTTATTAAATTTAATTGCAAAATTTTCCTGATTCTATATTTCTTATATAATAGTATGGGTTCGGAAATAGGAATGTAGAAATTGCTATTGCAACCATCTGGAATTTAGTGATAACATTTCAGAATACATGCATGTTCTTAAGCTGTTGTAATCCTTGTGGAAATCTCTTATTGCAATATAAGCTTTAGTCAATTTATCTCAGTGAGTTCACCTTGGTTATTTCAAATAAAATAACGATGCATTTTAAGATCAACAACTTTTCGAATTTATTGGAATTTGAAGAATTTGTGTTTAAGTCTTTTGTATACATTTGTGGTGCATTAAATTTATTTTCTTTTCTGATTTTAATAAATAAAAAAGCTTTTATTACTGATTTCTTGTAGAATATATGAATGTAAAAATTACTATGAGACTGAAGAATTACTTTGACTTGAGTGAAAAAATTTTTTTTAAAGTAATAGGGTACGTGTAATAAGTATCTGTAATAATATTATTGTGTTAAAGAAAGTTGATTAGAACCGAAATGTGGAAATAATCGCAAAAGATGGTTTTTGGGTTTTCCTTAAAAAGAAACAAAGAAATGGTGTAAATTTCTTAAAGTTAAGTGTATAGTCAACACAATAAATGTGTGCTGTGATCATTTTGAATCAAAGTATCTCAAATGGAACCCACAACCTTTTAAAAGAAAATTCGCCGACCTCTTTCTTAATTAACCTTGTTACTTATATAAAATGCCAAATTTTATAAAAAATTATAACATATTTGAAATATTCAAAGAAATTTAATATATAATCAAGATTTGGGAACTAACTTAACATTGTTAATTAATAAAACACCGAGTTTTCCAAACGATGATAAATTTATTTTACAAAAGGATTTTAACTTCAAAGATTTATGAACAACTTAATGACCAACTTAACAGATTGAAAGCTGGTGGCGACTAAGGCATCGTCTTCTGTGCTTTGTCGCTATTTATGGTGGAGACATCGGTTACAATTTCTAGATTGTTGGCGACCACGCTTTGGATTGATCTGCCTTAAGAGCAATAAAATAATGATTTCTGAAATCATGAGTTGGATTGATCTCAGCTCTCAAAAATGGGACATGGATTTTAATGGTCTATATTTAAGCAATTAGCTTTGTATTGAGCATTTAAGATGATTTTTAACTTGGCTTGAGTCTTTTCAGGTTGTCATGACAGTTTCCCATGCTCCTGACCTAATTGTGAAATTGTGACAGCTAGACAATGGCAGATATCTCGGATATATAACTAAGTATATGTATATTGAAACGAACGAATATTCAATGACAGTAAATGCAACTCCATCTTTATATATAAAAAACAATTACCAATAAAACTATTAATTTAGACGAACACACACACTGAACTTTTGACTCTATTGATTAAAGCCCTCCTCAGAAAACATTTAAGAATTTCGATCGATGTGATCGAGAAAATCGGCGACTGAAAAGGTAATGTAACCGGTAAACAGTACTTTATTAGTATTTTTATGCTATAATCAGTGACGACAAACCAAGTTAAACTAAGGTTTTAGAGGTTCATAAAGATTTTTTATCTATTAATCCCGATTAAATTAAGCCAGGATTATGAAAATTTGTGGAAATCTTCTGAAAGAATATACAGTGGACGCCGCTTATTAGGACCACGGTTAATAGGAACAATCGCTTTATTGGGCCAAAATGGCTAGGAACGGATCGGCCGTATATAAATACATTGAAAATTCGTCGCTTAATGGAGTCAAACCCATCGCTTTATAGGGCCATTCTATGGCCAAGATCACTACTACAAAGAGTTGCAAGAACAAGTGCAAGTGACGATAACTCAGTCTTTTGTATACTTTTGATCACACCAATCTTGATCATGTGCCCTACGCTTATTTAATCGACTGAAATAGTGAAAACCGTATGAAAAACTACTAAAAATCGTCTCCTCACATACGATCGATTTGATGCCACCGCTATAGTTTACACTCCCTGTTGTAAATTTTTTTGGTTATCGATATGCTCATCACTGCATACAGAATCATATATA
>JXOV01008303.1:0-11971 GCA_001014945.1 Clogmia albipunctata | reverse complement strand
AAGACACAATACATGGACACGTCATTGACAATTGAATTATTTTAAATTTTACTAGATAAACTTATATTGAACAATTTTTATTTAATAAATACACTTTTCCA
Source organism: Clogmia albipunctata (assembly GCA_001014945.1). NCBI lineage: Eukaryota > Metazoa > Arthropoda > Insecta > Diptera > Psychodidae > Clogmia > Clogmia albipunctata. The sequence continues at coordinate 11,870 of JXOV01008303.1, read as the reverse complement.
TGTATATACATATGTATATACTCGTGCATATTTAAAAAATCTTTACCTACAGATAAAATTCTAGTTTTTATTTACCAATCGCTTAAAAGGACCAATCGGTTAATAGCGCCAACTTATGCCGGTCCCAGAGTGGTCTTAATAAGCGGTGTCCACTGTATTAAGTTAAATATTTGTCACAAAAGTGATTAAAATTTAAATTAAGACATCTGGACTTCAAAACTTGACCATGAGAAATTTTGATGGGTATGGTAATATTTATTCAAATACTCAAAAATTATACAGAAACTTTTACAAAAATTTATTCATGATTAAAGCAAAACAGCTGAAAAAGACATGCAGAAAAATGGGATTTTACCAGCATTATAATTAAGAATTTATTACTCAATTTATATTCATCAGAACAAAAAGCCTGAAATGAAAATTGTTGAAAAAGAATACTTTTTGTATTATTTCCCCCAATTTATGAAACGGTCTGGCCCTAGTCACATCATAATTGTTACTATTATTTATTCCACATCCTAGACTTTTAATAATGCACTCGGGGGTTATAGATCTTATTCACATAAATAATATATGAATAAGATAATTGAAAACGTGTCAATAGTTCTATGGTGGATATCCATCCGCCTTAGCTTTCTCTGTCTAACACCATTTCTGACCCTAATCTCGTTTATCTTATTGGTATCGTTAAAGTATCCTTTCGGAACACAGGAACGACAACTAGCTAAGGAAAACAGAGATCAATAAACTATTGCCATATAAACGTTTTTGTGAAGGATTATGATGGTGTTTATTGAACCCGTCATTAAGCACCGCTAACTAGGGCAGTATAGGTCTGGCCACTTTAAAAGATAGGTTTGGTGATAGTAATACGACCAGTTAGTATGAATTAACAGCTATTCACGGTTACAGCAAACATGCGAATATGTTGGGAGGCTCTTTAATCCCTGCACTGATACTCATTTGATGAAATTGGAAAATAAATTATACGTTTTATGATTTTGCAATACTTGATTTTTTTTGGTTTGGAGTTAAGTAAGAAATCGTCAAAAATTCTATTCCAGACTAACCGTGGCGCGGCGGGGACGAATGCAGATCTCACCCACCAAAAATCCCCGTTCTCTTACTGTGCTTGGGTATAAGGTGGAACTGCCATTAAGGTATTACTTCACCCATTGCCCATCAACTTTTGATTCCATCATTTGAAAAACATCCACTCTACTACAATTATGTTAGTTGGACAATATGAAGTCGGCCAAACTTTTAGGCTCGACCACTTTTATTGAAGCTTCTCTCTCTGCATTGAATCTCCGACATCTGAACATCAAATTTTCGGGAGTGTCTTCCACATTACAGAAGCTGCATCGATCTGAATCCTTTTATTTGAAGCGCTTTAGGTAGCTACCAAAGTTACCATGCCCGCTCAAAAAAATTTACCTCACCATGGCTTCTTTCACACCAACCATCAGGGATGTTCTTGCCATTTAGGGAATGTTATGTCCTTTGCAATGGTTTTCCATTCCATTGAACACATTTACGGCCTCCTCAACCTCAAGTCGACATCCAGAGATCACCTACGCTGCTATTGTCGACATTGTTCTGTATCCTGAGCAGATTCGTAATGTTACTTTTCTCGAGGCCTTGTCCATAATAGTGCGGTGCTTTTGCCGTTGACTTTGGTCCGCCAAAATTTGGCATAAGTCTTCCTAGCGACATATGTATACGTCGTTTTTCTTCAACAATTACTGCCTCAGTGAGATGTTTCTCGTTCTATCCATATACCCAAATATTTTATTGCCTCTTTGGTTGTACTACGTCCAGTACAATACTTGATATTAATCACTAGAAAATAAATCCATCACAAAGCCAAACTAATTCATAATTATAAAAACCAATACTTTGCTAAAATTTCTTTCCAAAATTGATACATTCGATGACAACGGAATGTAATATCCTTAGATGGGAAATAATAAAGTGTTATTAGACTCACCATGCGGCACCGTACACTAGGGCAGTATAGGTCTATCCACTTTATAGGATAGGTAGTCACTCCATACACTCAGAATTTTTAATGTGATATGTAGACTTCAAACAATTATTCTTATAAAGTTCACGATTTAATACTTCTCTTCAGTAATTTGAATAGTTTAATTGGTGAATACATGATAATTAAATTTGAGGATACAGTTCCGATACTCCAATTTAGTCCTTTTCATTTTTTCCTGTTTGGTGTTTTATCAGAAAATTTTTATGAAATTAAATAAATAATGTGATTCTTTAAAAAAAAACTGTTTTGTTATGATAAAATAAATTTAAATAAAATTAAATTCAAACTTTAATGATTTTGGTGCCCTCAGATCAAATCATGTGATAAATCATATGGCAAGAAAATTTTGAGTACACGTAAACTGTGCCTAGGTTTAATATTAATAATATATACAAGTCTGAACTACTAGCTAAATTCGGACGAAGTCTATTAATGCAATCTATCTTGGGAGTGTTTTTCTCTGCACCGGTAGCCCTTCATTAAATTGTCATATAATTGAATCTTCTAACATTATCTTGGTGGTCATCTTGAATAATTTGTTAAAATTGAATAAAAATTAAATAAAACAAATTCTTTTATTCGGACCTAGTGGAAAACAGACACCGCAAGTTTGAGTATGTTAACTGTGAGGGAACCTGTATATTGGTATTGGTAAACCCATTAAAAATTGACAGATATACGTACGAGTTATTAAACAATAAATTAGTGATATTAAAACAATTTACTACGGATAAACTGTATACGTACATGTATATACAAAAATTATTTCAAAATTCATGTTTTTAAATGTGCAATTAAATTTTTTTTAATTATCATAATTGTACTAAAAACATATTTATTACATTTTTTAACTTTTAAATTTTGATAATTTTCATGGTTTAATCGTATTAAATTATTTTTTATCTCAATTAAAATCTCGTATCTGTCACTTTAAAATGTGTTACACCAATAGTCAGGTACAGTGAGCGCCTCACAGTTAACATACGCTATTTAAACGATATCTGTTCTTCACTAGGTACATTTATTTTTTTTTATTTAATTTGTTAGTTTAAATACATAAAATAATGCTAATAAATACTAATAAATGGCTAATATATAACATAGTTGATTCTGATTTGACCTCAAATTCGAAAATGATTAGGATGCTATCTTCGAAACGACGATCTTCTTCGGAAGTGTAATAAATGTCATTAGAGGTATTTGTTGTCACGAATATGTTGGTTTTAGTTTGGTTAATTTCGACTTTAAACGTATTATTAGAACTTTTCCAGTTTTCCATTTTAATGTCATTGGAAACAAAAAATGGTGCTGCTTTTGCACTTTTAATATTGAGTTCATATTTTTTGCTTAAAATCCATGGTGGGTATCCTTCGAAATCGACTACCATATAATACATTCCATCTCGGTGGATTGTTCTCTCCAAATTGAAAGATGACTTTGCACGACGTGGGTAGATGAAGGTTGGGTCTAAAAAAATAGACATTTAAATACAATTTTAAAAAATTCCAAATCTCACTTACATTTCTTTATTGCCTTTGTTATTGCATTAACAAAAACTTCGGGGTTTGAGGAATTATAAATGTTTCTGTTTGGCTTATTCGCATTCGGCGTCAAAATAAATGTTGCTCCTTTTTTGTTAAATCTTTTTAATTTTTCAAGTTCTTTAAGACCGAACCGCGGTTGTTTCGTAATTATGTAGCTATGAATTGGTTCTTGTATCACTGCTTCAGGATCTATGGAATTCAATATTGCCTCGACTATCAAAGGAAAGTTGAAAGGTGTCTCCTTATTTGGTACGTATCGTAAATACCAAAGTGTTGTAGTATAGGATTCAGGAACGATTACCGAGGCATCAGCACCATCCAAAATAGAAAATTTAGATCCATATTTATTGATATCCAACTCAGAGATCAGGAGATGCAACATTTTGTTCAATGACAACTTAGAAAATCTTCCATCTACATAAAATTTGTGAAGAACATTGTGTTGCCAAATAAATTCATCAGTCTCATCCTCGAAAACTGTAATGAGCTTAAAAAAATTAACATATTTGCAAAAATTAATTAAAATAAATTACCTCTAGCGCACCCATTTCCTGTTAAAGAGAACAGAGAGAACATAAAAATCCAAAAAAGAGCTAGTTTGGTATCCATCGCAGCTAGAAATGAAATCAGAAATTAATATTATATTAAAAAGCAAAATCATTTTAACTTAAAGAAAGTATGAATTTCAACAGCAGTAAAAAGAAATTAATATTAACAAGTTTTTAAAATTACGAATTAGAAATTATTTTACTGTAAAAGGATTCAATTTGTTGACTGTATTAAATAAGTGATGTTAGAATTGGCTATATCTTCTTCATTTATTCATTATTTATTATGTCACTTTATGTAACTGATATAATCTACTATATTTAAAAAGTAATCTTAGTTGAATAGTTTTTAATTTTTTTTTTGTTCTTTACACTTTTATAGACGTACACTCCAATTCACTTGTTTAAGAACGCCATTTTTGATTATTTTTTTTAATTATCAGCAAAATAGAGAAAAAGCTTTTATACCAATTTTCTATAAAACTTATAATAAAATTTAACTCTCTTATTGTAAGATACATTACAATTGATCTATTCCTCAAATTTAAGGTGTAATAGGTCAGGAATTATAGTATTATTTGTTTTAGATTCTAAAACAATTTCCGTTATTCATTTAAGTTCATAATATTATCAAGTGTTATTTTACAACATATATAAATAAACTTATTTTGATCTTGTTTTAATAAAAATTTCTTATATTTTTATCGTGTTTTCTAATAAATTAATAAATAACTGTTCTCGTAAATTAAATTGATAAAAAAAAGAAATATGTATGATAAATCACTAAATTACATAGAATAAAACGTAAACAACTATATTAATAAATAAAAAAAACCAAATACGGGGTTAAATGGCACCAATAAACAAAAAAAGCTTGCGGCCTTAAACAAGTGAAATGGTGTGTTTTTTTTTAATTGGTAACTTTTTAGAAACAGTAACATTTTTATTATTTGTTTAATTTACTATTTCAATTTTTTAAAAATATTAAAATAATTTTTTAGAACTATTTTTGATGTTAGACTTAAATTTTATTTTATAAATAAATTTAATTAAAACAGCCTTAGGAGTTTGAGGGTTAAAATCGTTATCAAATAATATTGGTTTTATTTAATAATAATAATTTATTGATAACAGATGGATTAAAGATTATCCATATGTAAATATTGATAAGCAATAAATTGATATTTCTTATCAATATGGTCGAAATACGGATTTTTTATACCTGTAGAGTTTTTGTCATTGATTGGAAAAGAGTACGCTGGAAAAAATTTCCGGAAATATTAAGTATAGCGTGATACAATTGTTTGTGGAAAGTGATCAATTGTTCAAAAAAGTATAAAAAATTCTATTTTCATTTTTGAACTTTTGAAAACTTTGTTTTTGGCAAAGCCTCACATAATAATAATAATAATTCTTGTGAAACGTCATCATCCATTTGTTGAGATTTGTTTTGGTTTTTGCTAATGAATTTGATTTAAGAAGATAACTTTTAATTGAGTGAAAATAGTATATTTCAATCTTCTTCTTCTTGTGCCGTATCCTATCGGACGTTGGCGATCATGTTTGCAATAGCTATTTTATTCGCTGCCGCTCGAAATAATTCTATGGACTCCTTTCAGTTCTAGTGTCGGAGATCCCTCAGCCATGATATGTTTCTTCTGCCTCGAGGTCGTCTTCCTTCTATCTTGCCTTCCATTACAAGTTGCAGTATTCTATATTTGGAATTCCTCATAATATGACCAAAACACTGCAGTTTGCGTATATTTCAATACAAGTGTTGAAATAGAGGGTATTTCAGCACGAATTTAATATGTATTTTGACGAGCGCAGCGAATAAAAATAGGTAAAAGAGTTCTGTAATAACCGATTTCTCATTCTGTAATTCTGAAAAAATACTAATAAAAACTTTCAGATCGGATTTTTTAAATTGTGGAACAAGTAAGACACAGTATGGAGCTTGTCTAATCAAATTAGACTTCTTAATTAAATCTAAATTGATTAGAGAGAGATGGAAATACTTTAATAAAATATTTAAATTTAATATTTCAGTCGATAAAGTTTATTAGAGTGAGATGGGAATATCCACAACGAAATTTTTCTAATTCAAATAAGAAATTTTTAGGGATTATGACAACAATATGTAATTTCATTAAATTGGTGACAATTTGCTTGTAAATTTTGAAATATTACAATACTCTGTGGTATTAAGTAAACCGTTACAGATCCAATTTGCGTTAAAAAAATCTACTTTTCGATACGAAATTATACAAAAGACTTTTGAAGTAAATAAGTACGTGTGATGCGCTTGTGATACCAAAACGTTTTTGTGTGCCGTTGAGCGACGAACCGCACTTATTTTAAAACCGAAATTCTCAATTAATTGATTTAATAAGATTATCAATTCACGTATATTAAGTTGCGAATTAAGCTTGATCTTGGAATGATAAAGGACTGTAGGAATTTGAAAGACTTTTGCAATGTCGTCAATGACTCTTCTTTCTACTGTTTATTGTGAAAATTTGGTAAAGAAAATTTTTTAAAAAATAATTATATGTTTTGCAATTTAATGCCGTTAATAGATCTTTAGCTCACCTGTTTTGACCTCAGAAATTGTTGCGAAATATATTTTCCTTTCTATTATGTATAATTTTTGACAGACATTAAATTATCGTAAATTTTATTGCAGAAAAATGAGTTCATTCAAGGATTTCAGGAGCGTCGGGAAATATCATTCGCTCTCTTCTTTTTTTCATTTGGTGCCTGGCTTTAGGCACGGACTCAAAGAGGGTTTTATTGCTAAGACCGCATAAACAAATGGTAAGAATAATAAGAGAAAGAAGAAAATGAGACTTTAAATTACAAAATTTTAAAAATATCATTAATTTCTAAATAAAATCATCTTTTCAGAGACATGCAGTTCGATTTATTTTTTAATTGGGAAATGACATTTTAGCATATTACCCTATTTTGGGCACCAGCAAACAAGAGAACTATACATCAATATAATCCTTCAGTGTTGACCGGCTTTTAAGCTACTAAAATCGAAGATATTGAAGCCAATAGTCAAGGCGACTTTTGTATTGAAATGGTGAGTAAAGACGTTTTTATTCATCAATTTTAGATAATTGAACACTCATTTTAGCTAGTACATAATTTTCTGGTTAAGTGTCATTTCCAACGAGGAGTTGTGGCAAATAACAGAGCAGCCGCAAATAAATAAAGCCATTAGAAGACACAGTTTAAGGAGAGACATCGCGGAGCTAAGTCATATGGTACTAAGTTGGAACCCGCAAGGATCAAGATTGTGTGGGAGACCGAAGGTGTCTTGGAGACGATCCGTACAAATGGAAACAGGAATGATGTCGATCCAGCAACTAAGAAGTGTGGCCAAAGATAGATCAAGATGGAGGACCTTCTGACCCACTTTGGTTCGTTATATTGAAAATAACGAAGCTTATTATAACTAAGTACATAAACACAACCAGAAACATGTCCTTCACATATGGGAACAAGGACGTAACCTACCTCAACATGAGGTAGTTTCCTCAAGGTCAAAATATTAGAAACCGGAGTGGTTTATTGGTTACTTAATAACGACATTGGTTGTGTACTTGTGCTTTCCAACCAAAACCACTATTATGATTTTATTGCGGCTTGGACAGTAAGTATATAAGAGAGTATTCTATGTGTCTAATATGTTTTTTGCAAAAGTCTATTCATTGGGCTTGAAAACTAGTGATTTATCAGACTTCTATCAAATTTCTATTGGTTTTTTTCTCATGCAAAAATTTACTTTTTTGCAGATGCGTCACTGTTATTCTGAAACGTCGATATGACCTTGGAAATGGGATTTAAGGTGAAAATTCTTATCGAAAAGGACGCCACCGAAAACAGGAAAATGTTTGCACAATTAAGAAAGGGCTTTAATCCATTTTCTTGGTGATTTGTCATAGATGCTTATTACACGCACTTTTTACTTTAAAAGTCTTTTTTCAGTCAATTAAAAGTAAGCATTGAATCATATTAATTAGCATAACCAAAAACAAAATAACTTATCTCTAATTATTGCCAATATTTTCGATATAAATATACCAGTTTTCAATTTGTAGTTGTTCTATTTAAATCACTATGAAATTTTGTTAGCCACTTTATAATGTCACAAACTATTTCACAATAATATCAAATTGATCATTTTTAATAAACTATAAATATAGTAATTTCAGTTAACTCTAAACCTGTATGAATATTTGAATGTGTTGCACAACAATTAAATGTTTCAAAACAAACTTCTTAGCATGACTTTCAATATTTCCTGCGTTTCTTAGATAACGATAGACACTGTCAAAATATTGTGTCAAAATTGTGTTGACCCCACAAAACAAGTGCTTCAATCTACCCCAGGGGGAACGTGTAGACCGGGACGGCTAAGGAGGAGGTGGAAGGATTGTGTGGATGACGATGCGAGGGACTTGGGTATGAATGGCTGGGAGAGCAAGGCCAGCGACTGCGCCGATTGGAGAATAAGTCTGGAGAAGGCAAAGACCCGACAAGGGCTGTAACGCCAACAAAGAAGAATTTTATATTTTGTTATTTTCCCAAAATTCTTAAGATTTCAATAAAATCTTTAATTTAGAAGTTAGTACAATTAATCGTTTATGGATTTTTGTCAAATTAACGTATTATTGTTTTTAGGATCGGTAACTCACCCCCTGTTCTTTTTACTGGATAAGATTTTGGAAATTAGATAATATTAGATAAGAACATCATGGACTCTGCATAAAGAATGATCATTGTTATTGACCGTTCTTTTAGAAGAATATACAGTGACAAGATTTATAAAATTGCAAAGACTAAGATGGCGACAGAGAGCCTAAAGTACTGCTGAAAGGAGCAGTACAAGGAAGGCGTAAATAAGAGCGCCCTCAAGGACGTTTTATGGACTGCGTTCACTCGGACATCTCTGCCTCTTATAAGCTACAAACAAAACACAGTCTACTTTTGATAATTCAAACCCTCGCTAATTCGAAACTGTTTTTAATTCAAAGTTCTCACGAGGTCCCTGCAAAATTTCTTTATTTCGAAAAAAAATCATTTAAATTTTATATTCGCGGAAAAAAAACCACATGATAATTCGAATCCATCGCAGCATTTCAGGCGCCGTTGCTCTTAAACAGCAGCAGTGGAACCCATTGATTATTCACACTTTCGATAATTCGAAATATTTGAAGGGACCTTCGAGTTTTGAATTATGGAGAGGCAAATTGTATTTTGTTTTAGTAAAAATGAAAATATATTTAGGCTGTATAAAATTTACTTCAAAATCATGGATGTCTACCCCAGCAGCGCGGCGGGCTGGATTGGGTTGGCGGGTCGTAGTTTGACCATCACTGTTTTAAACATTTGTTAACTGACTGCTTGCCTTAACTAAACGAATGTTTAGATAAAACTAGTGTTTTTAAATTTTATTTTATATTTCCAGATTTTCCCACCAGATTCATAACATTAGTTTAAAATCACATTTTATGAAGTGCGTAGATTTTTATCCGCAATTTTAATGGATGTCCTTGCGAAAATACATAAATACAACGATCGACAACAATTATACCTGTATAAGGAGTGATAGTGAACTTGGTGTCCATAATATCGTAAAATTAGGTACCTGTGATCTACGAATGTTCTCCAAATAATAATGGTGCAATTTCAGAAGCTGTGGAAAGTAATTAGCAAACAATGTCTTTAAATTTTGTTTTTATGTTATGTAAATAAATAGTATTCATTGTCATTTGTAATGTTTTTATTATTTGTCCAAATTTTAATAAAAATTGAAGAATTTATAATAAGGTGATTTTTTTAAAGATATTTAGTACAATACGGTAAGAAGAAACAAGATGCGAAAATAATAGATCCAACTAAAGCAAATTCACTTAAAAATAAAAGGAAACGAAAGAAAGATACAGACCGACAAATTTTATTGGTATAAGTTACCTCTTAGACAAGCATGCCAATTGTAATATTAATACGAGGGAGTAAGTACGATTCCTGATTTTGGAAGGGAACTCATTGAGCGAAATCAAAGAGCGTATGGATTCTGTTTAGAATGATTCTTATTATTCAATCCTTGTACCTCGAAAACGTCTTTGACAGAAAAATAATTGAATAAACACGTATTTGTAGACCCCAGATAGAAAATGCTCCAGATAGTTAAGTTAATAGACATTTAAAGACACTGAATAGATCTTATCCTGATTAAGTATTGGAAATAAGATATCTATTCGCGCAATGAGTGCCGCGATTTCTCAGTTTGGCAACAAACATCACAGTGAGATTAATTTATAGTTATGTTTGACGCATTTTAATCACAATCCAAACAGCTTTTTTCATCATTTCAGGATCAATGACTAACAATAAGTCTGCTGATATCTAATTAAGTGTTTGAACATACGAATAGTGAACTGCAACCGGACAGTGCAGAGAAATACTGCCTAATCGTCTGAAAAGGAGATAATTTACGGAGGTATGATCGACATTGATTACCAAAAATAGGCTGAAAGAGCTTGACTGCGCTGAAATTTTGCACAGATTCGAACCTTTATTAAAGAATAAAACGACTCCATTTGGAGAACAAACAATTGCTCTATCGTCCCGAAATTCAATCAATTTAGATTAATCAGTAAACAAAATCAAAAACTAAAATTTAATTAAGACTCATCTTTATTTAATTACATTTTACCAACTGCTTATGTATAAATAACAATTGTAAATAACATTTCATTTTAAAATTATAACAATAGGAAACCGAAAAACTATAATACGTATAAAGTTGTAGAAATTTCAATATTTTCATTTATTTTAATAAGAACTTCCTTACTACCTTCAATATCAACTTGTAATTGCTTTCGTTTTAAAAATAGTATTATATCCACTTGCTTAGTTATGATCGAGTGCTTTGAGTCTATTAATTTAAAAAAAATTTATTCAAACTACTGTCTAACTAGGAAGTGATGTAGAAATCGTAAATATATTTATTATGCGTGGTTATTTGCATCCTGGGCTCTTGTCAAGGTCTTCTTCGCCACTTTTAGGGGATGTCATACTAGAGTCGAATAAAAAAGTGTGTACAATAAATTTGAACCAGGGAAACATTTCTATAGCTGCCTGATTACATTATATTTCTAATACAATTTGGGTTCTAAAATCCATAAACTTTAAATCCTCAGAAACGTCCTTAGGTTGGTTATTTTTAAAATTATACTACAAGAATAGTGGAAAATGCAGAAAACACACACACTAGCAAGGGGTTTGCATACAATTGAATTGAATCCGATTTTTGCGAAAACTCGAAACGGATTGTACTACTGTCTTGTTGACGAATATTATCTGTCTCAGAAGAGTAGTTGAAGTCGTAAGAACCATTGACTTTTACAAATAAATGCGTAACTTCTTCAAATAGCACTACGAACGTGTTTTCAGCGGACCTTGTATAACAGTTTTTCATTTGAATGTCTTTACAAATAGAAATTGGTGCTGATTTGGTGCCACTAACAACAAGCTGGTCGTTTCCACTTTGCGAAGGTTCATCGTAATCGATTTTCAAATGATAAATCCCATCCCTTTCAATATTTATGGTGAAATTGAAAGGTCCATTCATTCGTTGTGGGTAAAAAACTGTTGGATCTAAAAAAGAGAGAAAAGAAGAAATGAAATTTAATAGTTATTTGTACACTTAGGGTT
>JXOV01008302.1:639-13631 GCA_001014945.1 Clogmia albipunctata | reverse complement strand
GTCTGGACTCTTTGTTTATTGAAATTTGAGATCTTTTGCTCCTAAATTTAAGAATGTTATGTTTTCTTTTATAACTCAATTTTGAATTTTTTTTTTCAATATTACACCGATATTAAATTTCTTTANCAACATTAGAATTAAGTTTTCAAGATGGGATCGGCTTCATTGTTTAGAATTCCAGTAAATATAAAGATGTCTGGACTCTTTGTTTATTGAAATTTGAGATCTTTTGCTCCTAAATTTAAGAATGTTATGTTTTCTTTTATAACTCAATTTTGAATTTTTTTTTTCAATATTACACCGATATTAAATTTCTTTATAAACACGAACTATATGATTGTGATATATTGTTATCGAAGGAAAGTGGAAAATTTGTCATTCTAACCGGACGCCATACTAAGCATATTGAGGAAAATTAAACAAATTAAAACTCATTTTTGGCAATATATACATAATTATCTGTTAAAATGGGGGAAATAATATATAGAAATAATATTGTTATATGCGAATATTTATATTCTACGATAATTTTGGAAATCGAGCTCTTGACTGATCGCAGCTATTTGTTTAGGCAATAACATCATAAATTTTATTAGGGCCGCTCGACAAGGAGGTCCTATTCGTTATCTTTTCGGGGAAATTATTATTATTGTTTGTAATTCCTTATTACTTTTCTTTCTTATTTTGTTTGTATAACGTAGAGCCAAATACACAAACATGTTAGATTTTAAGAATATTTTTCATAAAACAGATTGTAAAAGTAAATTCTTTGGTACTCTACATGGAAACTGGAACTGTAAACATCCTTTGATTTGATAGTTGAAGTCATGTACACAATTCACCTTTGAAAATAGATTAAATAAAAGTGTTAAATTAATTTTAATCACCAACTCCAATCTAATATGAAAAAATGTATAGAAATAACTCAAAACAAAAATTCATATGAACATTTTTTTCATTCACTATTAATTTACAAAAATGCATAACATTTTACAATCGATTACTGTCTGTGGAACTGAAGGTCAGTCATGGAAAAATNTTATTTACAAAAATGCATAACATTTTACTATCGATTACTTTCTGTGAAACTGAAGGTCAGTCATGGAAAAATAGAGAGCGAATTTCCTCCTATGTTGTTGGCATGTGACTATAAAAAAATTCATTTCAATTCCTGTAAGGAGTATGAGGAGTCTCATCCTCAAGCAACGGGTTTAGACTTTTCATGACTATTTGTTTTCAATGTATTGTTAGTCAATTAAAAGTACCTAGACCGGTTGTAAACGGATCCAGTCGATCCTAGCCACCCAGGGACCGTACCCATGTCTTCTGAAGAGGCAGCCGAGTGAATCACCACTTCGGTATATTATAGCCGTATATACATCCGGTCATAATTTCCAAAAAATCGCCAAAAATTGGTCATAATTACCGGATAATCATTGTAGACGTGTCATTATGTATACCAAACCTGATGATACCAAACTATATCAGATAATAAATTTGGATCAGATAATATGCATATATTTAATCTTTTAAAATTAACTAAAATTGTAATACACGTCTATTTAACTTATTTCCGCAATCAACGAGTGTATTTAAAAAAAAAATTATAAAATTTTACAGTGAAACCCCAAAATTCTATTTTGGATATAATTTTATTGTAGTTTTTCATTTATGTGATATTTATCCAAAAACATTTAAAAATAGAAACAAATATAAAAAACAGTCAAGCTTCATATTTTCAAACATTTAATATTTTTTTATTAGTTTTTATATTACATAAATTGAGAAATCGAAGGCGGGATGTCCAATGGGGTTTCTGATTTAGATAACCAATATGTTCCAGTTATCAGAAACTATTTTCGGAACTAGACCAGATTCATTATGTTTGTTGCTTATAGAGGTAATGATAAAAATGGTCTATACTCATAATGAATTCAAACATATTATTTATTAAAAAAACAAGTTTATTAGTTTTTTAATACCAAAGATATTTGTGAAATTTTCTAATTCAATTGGTATTAGTTAGGTAAGTACCATTAAACGAAATTCATGATCTACCCATTTGATTAAACACCATTCATTTCAGACTCTTATGCAAGTATTATGTTTGAAAATAATGTTCATAAACTATAATTACAGGAAATATAATATCGATGGTCTGTAGGAACAATGAAGCAAGTGCAGAAATGACAAATATACAGGAGAGCAAAGAAACTTTAGGCTTGACAAAGACACTTTCTAAAATAAATTATTTGATTGTTTAGAACTCTCTTCTTTAAACAATTACTGCCTAAATTTTAATAAAATCAAAATGGTGGTTTTGTTATTATTGTTTTGAAGAGCTAGAATTTAAGTACATTTGTGATCAATTAAAAAGGGCAATGTCGTATAAATGTAATCACTTTGGATCTGTGCTCCAGAGTTTTATTTTGACAAGGTGGCTTCTAAGCTTCTTCTTGTGATATTGACATCGACTCTTGATACTGATCTTTTGACCTGTGGCGGTCCGAGTGAAGCTACGGTTTCGTCCTTATTCCTATGTGTAAAGGACATGTTTTCTGTTATATCTATGTACTAAGTTGTATTTGACATATTTTTGCACAAGTATCGTTGTTCCTCCAGGTCGTCGATATAATCCAGGGGTTCCCAAACTTTTTCTGTCCGCGGCGCCCTTGCAAAGGTAAAATTCAGTCAAGGCGCCCCTATATCAACGGTCTCAAGGACCAGGGACACAAATGCAATAATAACAATTTCACAAAAGAACAAGAATAACAGTGGCATAGAATATGAAAAATGGTCTGATAAGTTTCCGGCCTTTAAGCGTGATGAAGTTACTTTTACAAAGAAAAGACTGCCACTACAAAAGTACAAGTCCGATTTTATTGACTTTTTGCGAGACCTATTTAAACAATAGTTCCTCTTCTAATATTGACATCATCGGGCATGGAGGCTAGAGAATAATCAGTCGGTTCTCGAAACTGATATATTGAACTTGAGGAAACTACCCTTTGTGGCGGTCCTGAGTGAAGTTACGGTTACGTACTTGTTCTCTTGTGTGAAGGACTTGCTTCTAATTAGGTCCATATTGCATTTGACAAACCACAATAGAAGTATTACAGATTCTTGTAGTAAGGAACAAACAGTAATATTCATGCATAATAGCAACAGAGTCAAATCAATGGGCAGGCGTGGGCTTCGTGATCTACGCACAGATTTTAAAAGTGGGGAATAAGTCTTGAAACTGGCATTTTATGATTTCTTTTGCATGTAAGCACCGCTTCAATCATGCTAATAGAGCGTTGTTAAGTACTGGGGCTTGCTGAAAAATACGCTTTATGTTTCAATTTTCAAATTTCGAATAAACGAAATCCAGTAATTCCTGGACATTTTAAATGGAAAAAAGACTCGCGGTGCACAGTTTGGGAAACCCTGATATAATCAATGAATAAAATTGGATGTCAATAACAACACATTAAGAAGTACTAATTTTATTACGATTTTTTAAAAGCAATTTCCTTCCTTAATCGAATAAGCTAAAATCCCCATTAAATACACATAAAATAATAATTGTACAATATAATATAACCCATGAACTTTAAAAATATTCTCCATTAACATTTATATTTACAGGATCTTAAGTGTCATTAAGTCACTTTTGGTTACATTTCTATCCATTTTTATGTCCATGGAGGAGATGTCCATTACATATTAAGTACTTTGTGTTTACCTGGGTTAAGTAATGAGTTTGTCACAATTTCGAACCGAATAACTATGATAGTGGGAAAAGTTTGCGAACGTGACCAAAAATTTGATACGTTTTAAGTCTAAAACGCGACAATAATTACGGGAATGAGAGGAGTATTTGAGGAGTCTCTCCAGGGCGAAGGATGTTATTACTAAAATTTTATAGAACATTAAAGGCACGACGACGGAGAAGTCGAAATTCGATTGCAGTGAATGTATTTGGCCAAAGGCAATTGCGAAAATTCGGCAGACTGGAATGCCTTTGACTCAACGATTCAACCCTTATCGTTTGACGAGCTGAAGGCAGAAAATTACGCTTAACTTGCGATATAGATTATTCCGTAATTTATATGCAAAAATTGTCTTTGACGAAATTGCATTTTCCCTTTTTTTGATTGCAAATCGATTTTCGGCGCAGAGCTTTTTTTTCATTTAAAAGTAATCATTGTTGAAAATAGACAGAGGATCAATGAATATTTGTAGAAATTTTTTTTAAGTACCTCAAGATTGAAGAACTATTAGTAGTAGCATCCCTTAAATGAAATTTTAAATGAGAATAACTTGAGTATCTGGTTTATTCAGAGAATGAATCGTTTTTATAAAACAAGCATCATGTATTCAAGTTAATTTTCTTTTATTTTATTAAGATATCAATAAAAGACTTACATTAGTTTATTTAAATAGATCCTTAAGCGCAATGAAGTGGATAATGTTTTTGTTCAGTCCATTTTGCGTTGATATAAACAAACTGGATGTTTTTCCTACGCGAGAACATGCCACGTCTATGGGGAAAACAATATTCAATATTTAGAATAGAAGATCGCGATTAACCATTTAAGAACTGAATTTTCTTGAAAATGACCACATGTAAATGTCATGTCATTACATTTTAACCGGGCTCCTCCTATTACCCACGAAATTTCATTGAACCGAATACACTGAGTTGCATAAAAGAATTTGATTAAGGGTATCTCACCCTTAACATGTAAAGGTGTAATTTTCTGCATGTGTATTTTTAAAGCCTAATCACAATGAACTTGAAAACGAAAATATTAAAAAAAAATTAGGGGTGACTTTCCCTTAACATTTAAGGGTAAAAGATAAAATTTCTCTTTTTGACCGAATTTTTGTATATGTATTTTTAAATTCTTTATCATAATCAAATCCATAACCTTTATTAAAAATTGAAAAAAATATTAGGTGTATTAATGGGTATATACCCACCTTTAAAGCTAACGTCCCCCACGCGCCCAAAAAAATTCATTAAAATCAGTTAAACCGTTTCAGAAAAGTTCGGCTTCAAACATTGCAATGTTTTAAAGAATTTTGTTAGTGGTAGCTCACCCTTGACACATAAGGGTATGATGTTTTTTGCATATGTATTTTATAGTGCTCAATCTTAACATAATGCCATATAACTCTTTTTGCCAAAGAAAATTGGGATTGTTTCATTTTCATTTAGGGGAATTAAAAATAATGTTTGATCTTAATGCAGACCCTAGGGTTCTTTATAATCATTTAGACTATGTGTTCTAATTCCATATATCACCTTCACGTGGTGGACGACCTTCGGGAAGTAAGGCAAGTTATACTGGTATCTTGGTGGTAGAAGATTCAGTCCTACGATATGAACAACGGCTGCAAGAACAGCTCTGGTCAGATAATATACTCTTGACGTCAGGTGGCAAATCAAAAGCCTGACCAACCAAAGCTAGACCCAGCGCGGAGTTAAATAAAAGGATGGCTACGCATCAAAATTTGTTGTGTACTATAACAACATGATGTCAATAGAGTCCAGTGGGAAATGAAAACCGCAAACTTAGAAAACTGCGTACTAGAAAGCTGACCTCAACCGAAATAGGACAAAAACAAAAGGAGAATATTTTCGTAAATTATCAAAAATTAAATTTAACTGTTAAATTATTATATATCCCAAGTGTAAGTTTGAAATTTTCAACCCTGAATACAGTTTTTCCCAATCGATCTACTTTTATTCAATATTTATTAACCTTAAAACTAAATAAGTCTTGGAGATAAAGTTCGAATCCCTAATGTTTTTGTATTTAAATTTATTATAATAACGGATATGTTTATTTTAGAAAAATGTTGTATAAATTTGCAAAGGTTAAGTTATCCCTTAAAACTACCACTATCTATTTCGGTATCTCGAACCCGAACTAAGTGCCATCGGGGGGAAATAAATTCATGGGTTGGTTTTACAAATCAAATCTCATGCCCTAGACCGGGATCAGCGCAGTAAATTATGCGAATAAATTTCCCTTTTCTCCACTTATAAATCGAGAAATAATATCAATAATAATATTGGCAGTGTAACAATTTGCACACCTTGGAACCTTCTGTTTCTTCCTCTCTCTATTTCTCTTTCGCATCCTGGCTCGGCTGCCATTTCTTTCCTTTTCTTCTCCTCTAAAGGAATTTGTTCGGCTGTCAGCACAACACTTCCTCGTTTGCCTGAGTGCTGGGGACTGCTGCGGCTTTCAGGGCTGAAGATAATGTGGAAGGAGGGAGGGATATCGAGAAACAAGGCTCCAAATCCGGTATTGGAACCAAGGGAAAATAATTTATTTTTATTGGACCTCTCTCTCGATTTTGCCATTTCTGCCGAGATACAGGCGCAATAATTTGTAAAACGTGTTGTTCTGTTGTGTCGAACTCTCGAATTCCTCCACCTCCTCCTCCTTTCCTGCTCTGCCATCATCATAGAGGAGGAAGACGACCGGCTCGTCATCATCCATTTTCAATAAAATATTCATTTTGCGAGTAGAGGGAATCCGCTGTGACTTGGGATAGGCCGCCACCAACAACAACAAAATAAGGGAGCAAAATCAAATTCCGGTGACTTTTATTAAACATACGATTTACTGGAAATAATAACGTGGCAGTTTTGGCAAATCTGCCGATAAATTACCATTGTGTCGAGATTTACTTTTTCCACCGCAGGATTGTTAAAGGATTTTTGCACACACAGCTCGATCTCGTTTTATTTTGTTGGAATTTTCGCATTTTGAGGGGGGGGAGGGAAATAATATTTGCGGTTATCAAAAGCATTATCGCGATTTTGGGATCGACTGTAGTTATTCGCTTATCGTTAGTCGACACCCCTTAAATATTCATTGTGTCAGCATGTATTACTATTTTAAGGTAGTTTATCCGCAGTAAATTTTAATGGGAGGTAAATTCAAGAAAATGGCACTTCAATTCGTAATTTATAGAACTTGTGGTAGGCTTTTAGGAAATTAAATGACATTAATTTATTGGTTTAACACACCGTTTTAATTGAATGATTAGTAATGTAATCAATTTTTATGGAAAACAAATTGTGATAATAATAGAATTATTTCNCTTTTAGGAAATTAAATGACATTAATTTATTGCTTTAACACACCGTTTTAATTGAATGATTTGTAATGTAACCAATTGTTATAGAAAACAAGTTGTGATAATATTAGAATGATTTTATATTAAAATTTGAATGGAGTTATAAAATAATGATATTTTCCACTCTATTCCAATAAAGAACTTGTTGGAGTCTTAACCTCAACAAANGAGTTATAAAATAATGACATTTTCCACTCTATTCCAATAAAAAACTTGTTGGAGTCTTAACCTCAACCAAGACTTTTCATGACTTTATTTTTCAGTCAATCCTTTTATTTTATTTCTATTTTTGCGCCATTATCTAAAAATTCGATAGAAATGTTTTTCGGTAATATGGTTGATGTACTCAAATGGAAATTTTTTTGCACTGGAAAAATATCCGTCCATGCCTCTAAGGAGGCAGTCTAGAAGAAAACAATAATCACTTCGAAGGATGCTCGTGTTAATTTCTAACAAATTGCCCAGGTTCCATATAAAAAAATTGTTTAAAACGGCTTCCTGCCCGTCCTCATTTTAAATGTAATTGTAACTGGAAATTTCCAACATCGAAAATAATAACCAAGAATGCCTCTTAGAAGCGCAACATGGTAATTTCATACAAAAGATGACTGTCTTTACCGTCTTTGACTGTCTCTCTTACCATCTCATAGAATTTGGAAGATGTGTCATCAATAAAATAATGGCAGTTATCAGATTTTATAGTGAACCTTCTTAAAATTTGAATTTTACCAAAGTTTTAATTTAAATTCATTTATTTGCATTAGTATTGGTTTCGTGTAGAAATATAATTTGAATTCCAGTAGAATTCCAATAATTCCAACACAATTTCATTAATTATTTTACCATGTTTTTCNCAGTTATCAGATTTTATAATGAACCGTCTTATAATTGNTTACCAAAGTTTTAATTTAAATTCATTTATTTGCATTAGTATTGGTTTCGTGTAGAAATATAATTTGAATTCCAGTAGAATTCCAATAATTCCAACACAATTTCATTAATTATTTTACCATGTTTTTCGAGACGGTTTACAACTAATTTAATATTTAATTGAAATATTGTCTTTAAAACTCGGTTCCAATAGGATCCTGAATATTTCTATTCAATTAATTTTCGTTTTTGTATTTCATTATGGCTTTCAATTTTTTTGGAAAAAGTATGTAAAAAATTGTATATTCTCGTGCAGTATATAAAACTGATTGAATTTAAAATTCTCTTTTTTAATAATTTGATGGAAAACAATAATTTGTTTATCTACAATTTCCTTAAAAATATACAACAAACATTTGTTTGTCTCTAAAATTAGCTTTTCAACCATTGCTTTCCTCTCTATATTTAAGAATTGATCCCCTAGAGGACAACCAAAAGTTGTTTTTATAAAGCTTTTTCATAATAAATTTTCATTTGTATTCTTTTGGAAGTCATCCCTAGACAGCAATTAACGCCTATTTTTAGGCAAAAATTTGCCTAAATTCCTTTTCCTAATTTACATAAAATCTCGTTTGACCTAAATATGAACTACAGCGTTTAGATAATTATTTAACTTCTTAAAGTAGAACACTGTGACTGAAATTGGAATACAGTTTTATTTAATGTTTTTTGATTTTTTTTTAAATTTAAAGTTTTATTTTCAATTAGGAAATATATAAGTTTTTTTTACGATTTTAAAGATACAAAGTTCAATTGTCATTTAAATTTAAGAACAGTNAAAGATACAAAGTTCAATTGTCATTTAAATTTGAAATTTAAAAATAGTTTTATTAATTTGATAACCTGGCAGGTTTTATAGTGGGGCTTCTACACAGGTAAAGGTGAATGGGAAGTATAGTGACACTGTTCACATTTATAATGGGGTCTTGCAGGGAGACTCTTTGAGCCCTCTCCTTTTCGCTCTGTACATATCGGATTTGGAGCTGTTCTTGAGAGACAATGGTTCGAGGGGTATAGATCTTGACAACAGAGGCAGCAATATCGTAGGCATATTTTATGCTGATGATCTTGTCTTGCTATCTGACAGAGAGATTGGTTTGCAGACTCAAATGACTGCCCTCGCGAGGTATTGTCGGCTGAATTTCATGGAGGTGAATCCCACTAAGTCCAAGGTGGTGGTTTTTCGGAGGGGTGGTTTAACGAGAAGGGGTATTAGATTTTCTCTGGAAGATACGGAAATAGAGATTGTCTCCGAATACAGTTATCTGGGCGTGCTTTTTACGAGCTCGGGTTGTTTTGCCAAAGCGGCCAAGCAATTGGTGGCCAAGGCAGANAGTAGTCTTGTGATTAAGTGTAGGTTTTGTTTGCTTAGCTTACGGCAAAAAGCTTGTCTCTCTTTATCCTGCATTCGTAGGAGTATTTTTGACTGTCTTAGTTTTGGAAGGTTGATCCAATAAAAACAGCTTTATTAATTTGATAAAACGTGTTATTGAATTAAGAGATGGTTTATGGTTAGTAGCAGTACACGCCCAAGGATTATAACCCTTATCCATATCAAAATATATGAATAAGATCATTTTAACGATGCACGATAACATATCATCGGTTATATGGTGGACAACTATATGCCCCTCCTCCTGTATTGCCCTATAACTCCCTACGAATCACAAGTACTGGCCTTTACCAACTTATTGCTACAAAAATTTCTTATTTTAATTTTCAGGGGAATTATGATGATAGGATAAAAGTGTTGTGTTTATTAGACCCTCCATTCGGCACCGCTCACTAGGGCAGTGATGATCTGGACACTATTTAGGAGAAGTTTAATATTAGTATTATGTACGGTTACTTTGAATAACCAGCTTATTTCGAACTATACAAGGAATGGCGGTTTGTTGTGAGGGTAAAGATAATAAAGTGCAACTAGGTCGGCCACCGCACACAACGTCAGTATAGGTCCAGTCACTCTAGAGGAGGGTGTCAATGATAAGTCATAAGGACAGTTTGTATGAATCATCAGCCAGTCATTGAAAGACTTTCGATGAAAATTGAATATAAGTTGGAAAACTCAATATTCGATAATTTGGCAATATTAATTAATAATTAGGGGAAATATGGACAAAATGGCATAGGAGGTATTATAGATTTTGGTTGTTCCTAGCTCGCAACTGACTGAGCTATCATGTGTCCCAAATGACTTTGGCTATCCTGCCAAAATTTGAACGCATTCAGTCCATGCGTCTTAGTGCCAGGGCCTTTAGAAGTTTTTCCAGTGAAATGAGTTTATCATTTACATTCAGTTCAATTGAACTTACTGGAAAGTTTCGTTAATTACATTTTATCCTGGTGCTTATCCCTTATCCCTTAAAAATTCACCTTTGTCTTAAAATAAGATTTTCTAGAAATAGAATACTATTTATATTTTCTCATTATAATCAAGAGAAATGTTCACGTTTATACTCTAAAGATCTTTTTCGAGATCTAGACCCGGAAGAGGATGGTTAATTGTTGGCATTATGTTTACAGTTCGTGACATACATTCCTAGACGAACACAGGGTTTTATTTGCAAAATTATGTTAATGATTACATCGAATTTACAGGTATGTCATTTTGTCCATATGGTTTAAAAAAACCAATTTTCGCCGACTTGTGTTTGATTTTGTTTCTGCTCATTTTTTGCAACAATTGGATATTGATTTTAATAAATAGATAACCAAACATGATTACTGTATAAAGTGGGGTTGTTGTGTGTTACCCATAAAGAATTATGATCCAAAAACAAAACACCCATGCCATTTTGTACATACTTCCCCTACAAGTAGATACATTTTCCACATAGCACACAATTTTATATTCAATTTATTAGGTCAACCAATAAATTATTGACCATGTACATTGGTTAATGAATATAAAATACACAAAAACATAAGAGATTTTTTAGGAATTCATAATATTATCTGCATATTTCTTGCCAATTTATGGAACAATTTAATATGACATGGCATTTCAAAGTTATTGTTCTTGCAAATACAAGGTTTGAGTAAAATGGCCTTTGAATATTTGATTATGGCAGTAAATTACCAAACACGCGCTTTTGTAAATATTTATAGAAATTAATAATTCAGGTGTTATTCTATTTCGGGAGGTACTAAATTTTCATTCATGGATGTAATGTTTGTCAGTTACAAAATCCTAAATTTATCTGTTTAAATTGAATGTAACATCAAATGATTTGTTTTGCCAGCAATTCTACAGAAATAACTTTTGCAAATCTATTTCCATCAACATGAAATGATGGAATATTTCATACCGAATTCTTGTATGACTGACAGTGAAATTTCTACAAGATTTATTGTTTGTTATGGGATAAAGAAGCAAAATAAACACTTTTTGAACTTGGAAACTTATGAAATATTTATTATTTTTTAAATATATAAAAGATAAACTTTACATTTAATTTAATTCGAAGTGAATTAATAATAATAATAAATTAAACCTGAGTAGCTTAATTACCTGCTAAAATATATTTTTTTTAAAGAACAACATCATTAAGATAAAAATCAACGTTAGTTTTATACCTTTCATTTTGAACGTAAATTTTTCAATTTAATAATTTTTTTTTATTAAGCTCTAAATCAGGGAAATTATTAAAAAATAAATAAAGTGAAAGACAAATGTTGTTATTTATTGTAGGCCTTAAGGATTGCAACTTGCAAGTAAACGTATATGAAGTCAGTTATATCATTGAATTAGACAACTATCGCTTCCCTTTGAAAACTTTGCAATTATTTGTTATTTATTGAAGTTAATAATTTTTCAAAAAATTTTTTATTAGTAGAAATCATTGCTTATTTCTTTTTCTTCTTCGATAACGACATAACAACCCGTACCGGTATAAGTCTACCCATTTGGTTTTACGTAAGCAATGTTATCAAATGAACTATCAATTTATTTGGCAATATTTTACAATTATTATATCTACAAATCATTATTTGTTATTATGTGAATAGCACCACGAACAAATGATTATATATTGTGACGTCGCATATCAAATGGCAGTGTTTGCGGCGACTTCTTTCCGGTCTTCTTCTTCAGGTCCCCTCGACTGGGAATGCGTAGAATAAGCATCTTTCATTTTTGAAAAGCGCAATAAGCGCTGATTTAACTATAATTCTTCAGTCTGTTCTCAGCCGTAAAAAAATTAACATCCAACTGTCCGTCGTGAGTTTAATTTACACGAAAACACACACAGAACTTTTGACTAAATTGATTAAATCCTTTTTCAGAAACCAATTAAGATTTCTCTNNNNTTTCATCGGGATTGAGAAAATCGGCGACAGAAAAAGGTAACGTGTTCCGGTGAAAAGTCTTTCCCGTAAGTATATAGAACCTATTTTTAATGACTGTTTAAGCCACCAAAACAGAACACACTTACTACGAAGTGGATGATCCCTTTCATATCTTTCATCTGTATCCAATCTTCGAGTGGCAACGAATTACTTGTATTATAGAAAGATCTGGTTTATCTCTTCGATGCATTCATGTTTTGTTTAATTTTATTCACACCAATCTCCACCATGCCCTACGCTTATTTAATCGACTGAAATAGTGAAATGATTAGGAAAAACTGCAAACAATCGCCTCCACACATGTTTGTGCTCGTCGATTTGATGACACCGCAATAATTTACACGTGTCTCTGTTGNTTGCAATGTTTTTGGTCATCAATATATCCATCACTGCATACAGAATCATATTTAATTGTTAAATAGATTGCTAAATTCATTCTGTTTTCTTATTTACGTCTCTTTTCGTTCGTTATTACCGTTTTGAAGTAACGCTCAAATTCACTGACGATTGAATTATTTTTAAATTTTAGAAGATAAATTCATATCGAACAATTATTATTTAATAAATAC